>APFE030787347.1:50903-73218 GCA_000404065.3 Pinus taeda
AGGACTTGGGCCTCCTTCACTATTTCGTAGGATTGGAAATATGGCAGCGCAGTGGTGGACTGTTTGTTTCTCAGGGCAGGTATGCTCGGGAGATACTGGAGAAGTTCAACATGCATGGCTGCAAACCTGTTGATACTCCTCTTCCTGGAGGTTGGAGGAAGGAGGATGCCACTTCGGAAGAAGAAGTGGATGCCACTGTTTATCGACTGTTGGTGGGGTCGTTGATGTATTTGGTCAATACACGACCTGATATATGCTATGCAGTTAACCAGCTTTCACAAGCTATGGTTAAGCCTACCAAGCTCTTCTGGAAGGCGGGCAAGCATGTATTGCGCTACTTGAGAGGCACATCAGGATATGGTTTGTGGTACAGACAAGAGGATGAGGTGAAGCTATGTGGCTTCACGGATGCAGATTGGGCAGGGAGCCCAACGGACAGAAAGAGCACATCAGGAGGGGTCTTCAGTATTGGATCGACAACAGTTTCTTGGTACAGCAGGAAACAGAGATCCGTGGCACTCAGTTCAGCGAAGGCCGAGTATATGGCAGCAAGTTTGGCTGCATGCGAGGCTATATGGATGATGAAGATCCTAGTTGGTTTGTTCGGTTCTCATTTGGATCCTACTGTGATTTACTGTGATAACCAGAGTTGCATTAAACTCTCGGCTAATCCTGTATTTCATGATAGATCTAAACATATTGAAATCAGGTACCATCATATCAGAGATTGTGTGCAGCGGAGGATCATGTTACTTTCGTACATTCCAACGGAGGATCAGGATGCTGATATTCTGACGAAGGCTCTCACCAGGAGCAAATTCGAGTACCACCGAGGCAGGATAGGGGTTGATGATAATCCATATCTTGTCGAGAGGGAGTGTTGAGATTGCAACAAGATGATGGAGCTTAGTGAAAAGAGTCGCCTTCACTAAGTGGGCCCGCAGGCTATTTTTGGCGCAAGTCTATTTTTAGACTATGTCTATTTTTAGACATATGGATCATGTCTATGGATTGCAGGTTGTTGTTTATGGATGATTGATCAAGTTGGGAAAAATAGATGGACTTCTATTTTTGATGAAAGTGTGAGTGATCACAGTGTGAGTGATCAAGTCTATTTTTAGACTGGCTGTCAAAAATAGAAAAGTCAAATATTATTATCTCACAATAATATTTGGACTATAAACTTAATCTTATTCTCTTGGAGCACTTCAGTTCGAGCTACGGATGTGGCACATGCAATTGCATGAAGGAAATACGTGGTTCTTATGGGTTAGTTGAATATTTGCATGCATGACTTCAGTTAGAACTCAAGTGAGTTGAGTTTAGTGGACTGGAGGTGCAGTTGATGGAGTGTTTCAGTTTAGCTTTGTTAAACTGGTTGTATTTAGTCTAACTGGCAAATAGACTAGAGATGAGTTGGGTGAATTAGTTATTAATTAATTCACAAGTTATTAACTCATAATACAACTAATGAATACATCAGCTAACTCAGTTGCATGTCAGTGCATGTTCAGTTCAGCAGGGACAGGTGTTAGAGAATCAGATTGCTATCAGTTGTGACTATAGTTGTGCACCAAATTTTGCACAAATCATGGGATTGAGTATGCCAATGAGTTTGCACGTATTGTAGCTTGTTCTCACGTGATTTAGCCAAGGAAAGACGTGGCTGCCTTGGAATTATCATCAGTTCTTGAGCAGGTATTGAGCAGCAGAGGCAAGCAAGCAGCGAAAGAGATTTGAGCCAGAAATTAATTCAGATCTGAGCTGTATTGTGTGTAACAGAGCTGGAGATACTTGTGAGAAGCATTATACTGTGTAATGTTACATGACTCAATCATTAATATACAGATAGTTGGGGTTTTTAGCGAGATGCTTTCCCCGGGATACATACTGTGTTAATGTGTGAATGCTCTTGATGTTTTATTGTTATTGATGCTGCTATATTGATGATCAACGTAGAGGAGCTTATGTATTGTGTGTGTTTTCCGCAATAGTACATGATCAGGATAATCTCTGTTGAATATGTGTTAAATTATTCAAAATTTCTACATGAGTATAGGGGTTTAAACCCCATTTACAAAATTTCGTTAAATAAACACAATTAGGTGGGATTTTTAGCTGCTACACCAAAGCATATTTGAACAAAGCCCACCATTCACATTAAAAATAATAATAATACTACAAAATTGTGTACCTCACACTACATAGTGTCACAATTTACAAGGCATATTAATGGCTTTACTAATCATCACAATTTCCCTAGAGATGAAGATTGCAAACATTCCAATAAAAGATCCAATGGTCATTCTCACTCCCTATGGGCTTCACAACATGCTCTACCCATGTGAGCTTGGTATACTGTCAGTGAAATATCTTGAGGTTCATATTGTTAGTCTCAATCTACCGACAAACATTATAGGTTAATTTTGCTCTCGGGACTTTGTTCATTATGGTTATGGGTTAAAGACACAAAACCCTTCACTAAGATTGTCATCACCAACTCAGTTTTGGATCATTCATAAACCTGCAGTTATGGGCAACTAGAAAAAACCCTTATCTTCGTTGCACAACACTTTCTTATGAGCCATTCACAAACCCATGGCTACTTGTTCACCAAACAAAAGCTCTCTTCATTGGCTCATATTCAACAGAAGTTTCTAATGAGGGAACTTGACACAAAGGTTGAGGGTTGATTTAAAAAGCAAAGTGGTATCCACTCATGTTGTTTCCTCATATTTAGATCATTATACAATATTACAATGCACATACTAATTCTTCATAAATAAAAAAGTAAAATAATGACATCTATATATTAGATTAATATTTATCTTAAAGATTTAATTTAAAATAACCCATAAACTATAATTTTACTCATCTTCAAACTTCATAATTTACAATACAATATATATGATATTAATCTTATTTTAGAAAAAAGCTTGGCTTCACAATGAAATAAATTCATATCACTTTTTTGATAAAAAATCCAAATAATTTGGTCCATTCAACCCGTAAGTGGGTAAAACCCTAAATTAAACTACAATGTCAAATCAATTTTGATCCCCTTCTATAATAATAAAAAAAAAACCATGAAAATAATCGTTCTATATTTAAAAAAAATTAAAACCATTAAAATAATCACTTTATATTTAAACTTTTTAAAAACCATAAAACTATTCATTTCAACTCTTCAACCCGCAAGGGTTACATAAATTTAACTTAGGTAAATTCAACTTAAATATAACGACCATGTCCTTCAAATTTGATTCTGCTTAGTACAATAATTAAGAACGTCGACGTCGTCTGACACGAAACATGCAGCCGCAGACTCGACAACTATCACGAAACCGAAACCTGCGGCGGCAGACTGGACAACTATCTCGGGATTGCAGCCATCTGAAAATACAAAAGCTATGAAAGATGTGGCCGCAACGCATTTGAGAGACACCCTCCTCCCCCAATTGAAAATCGATAAGGCAAATTGGGCAACTTGAACTTATACTATTACCATCGCTGATATGCTCCTCTGAAATGCTTATTCTACGCAACCCCATTACGCTCAACCGCTCCTCCGTTGGAACTGTGTTTGGCAATTGAGACTCAGCAACTCTGTCTCTGGTTGTGGGAGGCAACGGCTCCACAGTTACAGTTGCGTGTCGCAACTGCTCCTCTGCACCTCTGTCTGTTTGTACGAATTCAATCAGATCATCATTATTCGCATCTGTTAACTCATTGTGAGTGACATTATTATGATCAGCGGGAGGAGGAGTTGCAGGTGTTGTCGATCTTGATCTGCTCCTACTCCACCTGCGCCTTTCTGCTGATGTTGATCTGTTCCTGCTCCTGCTGGGCCCTTCTCCTGATCTTTGTGTTTCGTTTTCCATTTCGAAGATAAAATTAAATGAAAAGAAAGTTGTTTATTTGTTACGTGACGAGATCAACCATGGAAGATGTTCTGAATTTGGGAATGAAGAGTTGTTTATTTATAGTCATAGTTTCATAATTACGAGGGTAACCCCATCTCGCCGACGCTTCTTTATAAAATAATAATATGTTGTGGGTTTGGTATGGGATGGGATGGTATGGTTAAGGATTCAACGAGGAATGGGGAATTGAGCATTTTGGAGTTGGGTAGTAAGGTGATAATTTGGGATGGTATGGTTAAGGATTCAACGAGGAATGAGGAATTGAGCATTTTGTAGTTGGGTAGTAAGGTGATAATGGGGATTGTTGAGAATTCAATGAGGAAGGAGTGTTTTGAAGTTGGGGAGTAAGTTGATATTTTTTCAATCAGTTTTGATTTTGGAAATCGAATAAATTTCAATAATACAATAAAATAATAATATGGGGTGGGTTTGGGATGGGATGGGATGGGATGGGATGGGATGAGATGAGATGGGGAATTGAGGGTTTTGGAGCTGGGGTAAAATGATATTTTATTTTGGAAATCAAATAAATTTGGACAATATCATAAACTAATAATATGTTGTGGGTTTGAAATGAGATCGTTAAATTTTGATAATATCACAAATTAATAATATGTATTGGGTTTGAAATAAGACAGCAAGGTTCTAACCAAGGATGAGGAATTGAGGGCTTTGGGGTTGGGAGTAAAGAAAGGGAATAAAACATGTTTATTTTATTTTATTAATAAAATATAAATAAATTAATATTATTTTATGTGTTTTTTAATTATTTAATAATATTATTATTTTTCATATATTTATGGAATTAAATTAATGAATTTTAATATTATTAGTAAGTATATTTTTTTATTTTTTAGGAGTAGTTTAATTCGAAGCAATGTGAGAAGCTTATTTCAAAAGAATTTTTTATTTTAAAGAATGGAATTATAAGTTTTAAAAAAAGGAATGTTTAAATGTTTATTATATATTATTATTATTATATTATTATTTTTCTCAATATTTAAAGGGAAAATTAGAATTAAATTAAATTTTTTGTTATTTTTAAATTTTATTAATTACAAATAATTTTTTTTATAATAATCTAGGAAAAGATTAAGTGTTTATGGGGAGTGTTTTAGATAAGTCACCGTTATATATAAGCTAGATGTGTGTAGGTGTAATATAAGTATAAAACAATTTTTAAAATGCTTCAATTAAAAAATAATGAAAAGTTAAAGTGATATTAGGATTAATGTAAATGAATAATGATAAAAAGTTAAAAGTAATAAACAAAAGTTAAAAGTATTAAACAAAAGCTAAAAGTAATAAATAAAATGTTAAAAGTAATATAAACCCCATAGTGAGTTTAAACATTTAAATTTTGGCCCAATTAATAATAAAACACTAAAACAATAAAAATAATAAAATTCAATTTGTTGTATTTTGATTTTGTTATTAGCTTGTGAATAAGCTTTGTTACCATAAGATGAGCCAATACGATGGATTATCAATAACACATCCCAAAAAATCATAACTTATTTCACCACCAAAATATTTTATAACAATATAACAAGATTCTTAACCATTAATATTCACCCCCAAAAAATCATAACTTATTTCACCACCAAAATATTTTATAACAATATAACAAGATTCTTCACCATAGATATTCACCCCCAGTTTACCACATGTAATATTAGCTTGTAAATAGGATTTTTTACAATACCATGGGCCAATACCATGGCTTACCAATACCACATGCCCAAAAAAATATAACTTATTTTACAATCAAAATCTTTTATAATAATATGACAACAATTTTATGTTGAAGAATCTACGACAAGATAACATTGATGATTCTTCTAACTATGGTAAGTGGTTGTGATGTCTTTTTTCTTATTAATATTAGCTTATTTCTTATTATTATAGTGTGTTCTTTAATCATCAAACAACTACCAAAACAAGAAGATCAATAAGATACAAGTACAAAAGATGTAGGCTCCAAGCTAGGGAAAAACCCCTCCTCTTGAGACGAAAATCCTTCAATCTCTTCTTATAGATATTTTATTGATGAATACCAAGACCTTTCACAAACACTGAAGCCCTTCCAAGACCAATATAAATTTCTCAATAATGTGCTTTCTTTACTACTTTCCAAATCCAACAAAATCTCTTCCGACAACACTCATTCAACCTCTAGCAACAAATTTTCAGCCCTAGCTGTAGATATGCAACTTCGTCCCCCCACCAACAACTGCTACTTCACACGTGTGCCAAGAGCTGCTTCTTCTTTCCCTCCAACTACCTTTCTTGACCTAATTTGACTTCTTGATCAAGAAGTAGACATTGCTGGCTCTTCTTCTAGCCCTTTTTCATCAGATCAAACCCTCACAAGGAAACCCTAGGTAGACTGTAGAAACCCTAGAGAAAAGCTACAGGGTTTCAACCTTTTTCCTTCCACATGTGGAAAAAAAGAGAGAGAGAGACCCAAAACACGTATTCTTCTTCTTATGCCTTCTTCACTATCCTTTTCTGATTCTTCCTTCTCTTGAGAGAGAAAGAGAAATGATTATCTCCAAATGAGGTCGAAATGCCTCTTATATATAGGCCTCCCAACAGTATGAATTCTAACTTCTAAGCCGACTTGACAGGCTCGTAAGATGATTTGGTCTTGGAAGGCTCAATATAATACAAAAAAAATATTTTTACAATTAACAAGATGCCCGATGAGGTCTTCATATTACGACAATTTCCATATTTGACTTCTTCACCTAAGACAACCCTACAAGCACTTTCAATTAGTGCTTGAACTTTACAACAAATTCTTGGGCAAGAAACCCAAGCTCAATAATAATAATAATCATTTTTCTTGCTTTTACAAGATACAAGAATCAAAAGTACATTTCATATTTATGACTAACTAACTTAGTTACACTTTCTTCAACGCTCCCTCTGAACTACGAACATATTCATAAATGGTACATGGCTATTCTTAATAATGAAGAGATCACATAAGAAGAGTCAGACTAGGAATCCATATGTATAGAATCATCATAAGCAACATTTTTACATAGCAAGGTCTTCAATAACAATGATATCTCTTAATATATTAGAGCACAATGTTCGTGAGACCAATGATTATAGACACCTTCGTCATTATCTCCCAAGTTACATACCCACCTGGGTGTTCACTGAGTATGACCTTCCTGAACTATTCTTATCTTAGGTTCCCAACCATCAAACAATATTAGTCTTCTTACCTACTGTTATCTTGGATACCCTACCATATCCTCAAAGAGTATCAGATGCCAAATGATTACTCAATCGTCCATTCTTTCTTCCAAAATGAAGACAAGAATGATGTGTCTATCTCTCCCTGCCAACTACGGAAGATATGTCAACAAATCCAAACTTGCCTCTAAAATACACAAACTTCTTATTGGGAAGAGATTTTGTAAAAATATTAGCAGTTTGATCATGAATGGGGATATACTCTAGCCTTAGCACACCATCTTGTACCAAATTTCGAATGTAGTGGTACTTGTTGTTTATGTCCTTTGTTTTTCCATGAAATATCGCGTCCCTAGATATTCTTATACAAATGGGATTACCACAATGTATTATGGTAGGGTCCAAGGGTCTTGCAAGTAGATCTGATAACATTTTCCTTAACTAGACCGCTTCCCTGCTTACTTCAAAAGTTGCAATGTACTCAACCTCAACACTACTCAAACCCACTGTCTCTTGCTCTCTACTCATCCAAGCGACCATGAAGGGTCCTAGGCAAAAACATCCTCATGTAGTGCTTCTTCCATCCTTCTCATTGCCTCCCCAATCGAAATTAGTAAATCATTCTAGATGAACATATTTCCCCTTTTTGTAAATCACACAGTAGTGAACAATTGCCTACAGATATCTTAGTATATTCTTGGCATCTATCCAATGATCATGTCTAGACTCCATTTGAAATTGCCAAAGAACATTCACTGCAAAACATATGTCTATCTGAGTATTCAAGAGATACATCAAGGAGCCAATTAGTTGTCTTTACTTAGTAGTATCCACTGGACTGGATTCAAAATTCTTTAGCATTTTCAAGTTTGTGATAATCAAATTTCTTATGAGTTGGCATTCCATCAAATCTATCAGACCACCAGGTAACTCCTAAAATGAAATTGTATTATTCATTTAGGTTGTCTATTATTATATAGAAGAGGCCGTGACTGTTCAGTTTCATCTCCAGATGACTCTCAATTTCCTCTATTATTTATTTACACTTATTTACAGTTGTTTACCCAATCCCTATGATTAGGTCTCAACATCCCCCCGCTTAATCTGAAGGGTTGTTGGTGAGTCCAAGCATCATTCTGAATCTTTCAAGATTTTCTCTTCCAATCACTTTTGTAAAGATGTCTGCAATCTGCTCATTAGTGGAACAATGGTTAAGATGGATTGTTTTGCTGTCAAATCAGATGATATTTTGTATTGATGTGATTTGTTTGATTATGGAACTTTGGGTTCTTGGCCAACTTTATTGTTGAGCTATTGTCAATCATGAGTGGAATCGATTGTACTTGTTTTACTTACAAATCTTCGAGAATTTTCTTGAGCCACACAATTTCTTTTGTTGCCTCAGCTGTTGCCACATATTCTACCTCTGTTGTGGAATGTGATGGAACTGATTATTTATGTGATCTCGAGGAGACAACTCTCGATCCATGACTTATAGCATAACCTAAAGTAGATACGCTAATTTCTTTGTCTCCATCGAAGTCTAAATCAGAGTATCCAATCAAGTTGAAGTCGCCCACCTGTGTATACTTGATTCCAAAGTCTTGAGTTCCATTCAAGTACTTTAGAACTCTTTTTGTAGTAGACCAATGTCCTTCACAAGGCTTTTGCATAAACCTGGAGAGGGTTCCAAGAACAAACAAAATGTCTGGTCTGGTAGTAGTCAGGTAGTTGAGACTTCCTAGAAACTGTCTATACTTTGTTACATCCTCAAATTCTTTTCCTTCAATGGATGTGAGATTTCAATTTTGTTCCATTGGTGTAGTGAGAGGATTGCATTCAATCATGCCAAACCTATTCAAGATATCTCTAATGTGCTTATTTTGAGAAAGGAATATGGACATCAGATGTTGAGTTACTGCAGTACCAAGATAGTAATGAACATAGCCCAAATTAGTCATTTCAAAACCTTTCCTCAATTCCTTCTTTATGGATGCAATGTAGCTCTCATTTTTCCCTATCATCAAAAGATCATCTACATATACCACAAGATATACAACTGTTTTGCCAACCTTCTTGACAAACAAAGTTGCATCATCAAGATCACAATGTTTGAAATTGAGTTTCACAAGATGATCAGTTAGTTCTCATACCTAGCTCGCGGTGCTTGTTTTAGGCCATAAAAGGATTTCAAAAGTTTGCATACTTAATGTTCATGTCCTTTTACAACATATCCTTCAAGTTGGGACATAAAAAAATTCTCTTTTAGATCTCCATTCAAGAAAGCAGTTGTTACATCCATTTGATGGACTCTCCAACCATTCTAAGCTGCTAGGGCAAAGAGTGTCTAGATCGTAGCCCATTTTACTGTGGGGACAAAAGTCTCCTCATAATCAATCCCTTCCTTCTGTGCAAAACCTTTTTCCAGAAGCCTAGATTTGTGCTTGTCAAGTGAGACATCAACTTTATATTTGTTCTTGTAGACCCACTTGCAGCTACTTGGTTTGGTTCCCAATGGATGATCAACCAGCTTCCAAGTGCCATTCTTTATCAAAACATCATACTCTTTTTTCATTGGTTCTTTCCATTCATCATGAGAAGCATGTTCTTTGAAGGAATTTGGTTCAAAATTTGTAGACAAATTCAATTCACAATCATAAGAAACATCCATATCAACAAGTGAATCAGAGTCATCTACATCACCTCCATTTTTCCGAGTTGAATTTTTAGTTCCTATCTTTCCAACCTCATCAGGATGACCACTTTCGAGTGCCTTTCTCAACTACTTTGGGGGACCTTTCTGACATGGTCAAGGTTTCTTTGTTGATTGAGGTAGTGTTGGGTTGTGTTATATTCTTTCCACGACTAGCCCGCGTAGTTAATCACGGGTTAGAGGGGGGCGGAGCCCCCCCTTCCTTGCGCTGATTGCATAGCGGGGGTATCACAGGGGGTTTGAGGGGTGCAAGTAAACCCACTTTATGGGGTTTGGGGCAGTGCCCAAAAAAAATTGGTTTTGGAACCTATATTAGGTTGGGCGGACCCACCTATGGTTTTGCGGATGATTTTCGCACATGTTTTTGGATGCGATGGTTTTTCGGTCCATGGTTTTAGACGTGATGGTTCCCGGTCCATGGTATTGGATGCTTCGGCATGTATAAATATGTATTATAACATTGAAAGGAACATAATGAAATATCAAGCTGGTAGTCCCGGTTTAGGGATCCAGGGGAAAATCTTTGTGTATATGTGTTTTATGTGTTATTCTCTTTCATTGTTTATTTTCTATGTTTTAGAATTCGTATGCAGGTAATTTCTGTATGGGGTTAAAAATACATTTGGTATCATAGTTGTTTTGGCTTGAAGTGGATGCCTTTGTTGCTGAGGGGTTTCGCTCGGGCCTGTGGTAGACCCTATTCAGTGGGAGATCTGTGAGATCGATTCTTGTGGTGAAAGAAGATGGCAGGTAGTGGAAATATAGAGATCGAGAAATTTAGTGGTCAGATTTTTGAGTTGTGGAACTCACGATGGAGGATCTATTGGTGGATAAAGATCAGTGGATCGCAGTAGATCCGAGTACTAAACCAACGGGAGTGTCCAATGAAGAATGGAATAAGTTAGATCGGAAGGCAAAGAGCACAATAGGATTGTGTGTCTCAGATTAAGTATTGTTGAATGTATCAGGGGAAGCTACAACAAAGGCTTTGTGGGACAAGTTAGGGACTTTCTACGAATCTAAGTCTTTGGTGAATAAATTTTTCCTGCATAATCTATAAAACCTGAGGATGAAATATAGAGACTCGATGACAGAGCATCTAAACACATTTAATATTGTGGTAAGTCTGTTAGCATCTGTTGATATTAAAATTTCAAATGAAGATAAGTGCATCAGTTTGTTGTGTTCTCTACCAGATTCATGGAATAGTCTCGTTACTACAATAGGTAGCAACGCAACTGCTTTGCAGTTTGATGAAATAGTCTCATCCTTGGTGATGGAGGAGATGACACAGAAAAATATGGAGAGCCAGAATAGTGATGCCTTATTTGTATGAGGATGGTCCGAGAACATAAAAAAAATACGTCATCGAGTGGGAGATCTAAATCTAGAGGAAGATCTAAATCTCCAGGAAAACCTGTAAAGGTGGTGTGTTGGAAATGCGGAAAGGAAGGGCACTACAAGAGGGACTATAAATCTAAAGCTCCTGATAAAGGAAATGGATTTGATGATGCTCCTTCTATAGAGGCGAAAACCACCTCAGTTGAAGGTGGGGATGTGTGCTTGGCTTCTTCAAGTACACATGTAGATCATGAGGGATGGTTAATTGACTCAGGTGCATCCTTTCGCTTCACTCCCCATATAGAGTGGTTCTGTGAGTATGAGAAATACGATGGTGGTGATGTCTTCTTAGGGGATGATAGGAAAGCTAGAATCATTGGTCGCAGAAAAGTAAAGTTGAAGTTGCAAGGTGGAATTGTTAGAACACCCGGGTGTTCTACATATTCTTGCATTGGCTAGAAATCTCATTTCTGTAAACAATTTGGATGATGCAGGTGTAAAAATAGTTTTGAGAAGGATACCCGCAAGATGGTTTGGGGAGTAGTGGTATCGATGTGGGGAGTTTGGATTGTAACTCTATACAAGCTGCAAGGTAGCACGGTTGTTGATGGGTTCAACAGTTCTGTGGCTCCTGAAAGTGGAGTAGAAAATCTAGTGGTCTTTGGAGATAAGACCATGCTGTGGCATCAAAGGCTTGGACATATTGGAGAGAAGGGCCTTTGAATACTTCATGGTAAAGTTATGGTAGAAGGTATGAGTAATAGCTCTCTGTATTTTAATTTATGTGAAAACTATGTATATGGGAAGCATAATCGGGTGATTTTCCCCTCTGGTTGTAAGAGGGCGAAACATATATTAGAGCATGTGCATAGTGATGTGTTTGGACCTGTGAAGGTTCCATCACTGTGTAATTATGTGTACTATGTATCATTTATAGATGACTTCTCAAGAAATACATGGATATATTTCCTTAAGAAGAAATCTGAAGTCTATGATAGCTTTAAATAATTCCAGGCTCTTGTGGAAAATGCGATAGAGAAAAAGATAAAGGTGTTGAGGACAGATAACAGTGGAGAGTTTTGCAGTAAGGAATTGGAAGAATTCTGTAAGAAGTGTGGTATAGCATGGCAAAAGACTACTCCATATACACCTCAGTAAAATGGAGTTGTAGAAAGAATGAACAAGACATTGAAGGAAAGGGCAAGAAGGATGCTTAATGGTGCTAGGTTAGGATAGGAATTCTGGGTAGCGGTGTTGGAGATAGCAGTTACCTAGTCAATAGATCACCTTCATCAGCATTGGACGATAAAACTCCACAAGAGGTATGGACTGGTAAGAAACCCTCTCTTTGACATCTGAGGGTATTTGGATGTGATGCATATGTACATGTTCCAAAGGAGAAACAAACCAAGTTGGATAGTAAATCTGAAAAGTGCATCTTTATTGGGTATAAGGATGGTTTAAAGGGTTATAAGCTTTGGACCCCAGTAACAAGGAAGATTGTGTATAGCCAAGATGTGGTGTTCAGAGAGGTGAAAGATGTTATTAAACATGAATTCCAACCAAAGGAACCTGAGAAGATAGAGTTTGAGCTAAAGGAGGAAGAATTCGACTCTACAGCAGAGGAGTAATCAGAAGATGAAGAGCCACAAACTCCGGGTGTGAGAATATTAGTTCGAGAAAGAAGGAAGCCAGAAAGGTATAGTCCATCTACTTTCTGTTCAAATTTTTCTTTATTTGTTACTAATGATGATCCAAAAACTATGAAGGAAGAAGTAGATTCATAGGATGGAAAACTGTGGAAAGAGGCTGTTGTCACAAAACCATGTACTAAGGGCTGCTACTTAGTGAGATCTCATGCAACTGTTTCAAACCAGACTTTAGACTAAGGTTTAGCCTCCCTAGTCAGAGAGGGCTCTCTCACAGATTTTGATATGCATTTAAGGGCAAAAAGATGGCTAACTCTTTAAAACAGTGAATTAATTTTAAGCTGGTTGGAACAACAAAATCAAGGCTTCTCCCATTGGGCTCATGGAGTTATACATTTCTACAGTAAACAAGCAACTACTGAATCATGGAAACCAAGGCATATAATGTCTCACTGTTCAAAACATCAACCAAGAAGGACTGCAACTCAACAAGACATACACAGGAAGTCTGAGCATCAATGATGAATTCAGAGTGATTGCATGTCTAGTGAACTGTAAAATAACATGAATAGAACCAAAACCACAAACATTCTGAACACTTGGGACACACGATGAATCTTGGGAAGAAACAATATGCTTTCTATTACTGTGAAAAGAAACTTTACATACACCAATATGAAAACTCTGTCTTTTTCATAAAAATCTCCAACCCTTGCTAATTCAGCCTCTTGCTCTATATATAGCATTTACAATTAGGATTCCATCATCCATCAACAAGAGAATTCGAATTTGCCATCAGTGACACCTATTCTAACCATAAAACAAACTATTAAATGCAAATCACACCTAACTAGGAATCCTAGAGACCTAAAACAATTAGGAGTCTAACTCCTCATTATGATCAAAACAACCTTATCTAAACATTTAACACATTATTTGACACCTAAAACTCCATGATGTCGAAGTTGATGAAGCCTCCCACGTGGTCACCCAACCGCTGATGACAAACCCTAGAAATTAGGGAACATGTCTCCCTGTTTTTTAGGTTTATATCCTTGAAAATTGCAGAGCCTTTATCTCTTCATCCATGCCATATTTTACGAAACTGAAGGAGGTTTTTGTAGCCCATGTTGTCCAGAAAAAAAACCTCTCCTTGTTTTTTAAAACATTTCTCCAGCTGTCCGGAAACGGTCCTTGAAAAACACGTGGCAAACAGGAGATGAAAAACTGCACCTACAGCAGTTTCGTAGCGCAACTTTGGTCACCTGTTTCTCCCAGCTTAGAATGAATTTGAGGAAACTGAAAGAGGTTTTTGTAGCTTGGTACGTTAGGAATAAAAGCCTCTTTCAGTTTTCAAAATTAAGTTTGCATCGGCTCAAAAACCCTTCTGGAAATTTACTAGTAAACGCAGAAAACAGAGTTTTTTCTGCTAAAACAGGCTGCTACAGGGGTTTCGTAGCGCGCTGCGAAAACACGGAACTGTTTAAACCGTTTATCTTTTCCCTTAGATTTTTACTTCTCTGCCACTTGATTGCAAAAACTCCTTTTGACCTTGGATATATGTAGCAAGGATCTTATTTGGTAGATAGTTGTGCTTTCAAGTCTTTAACTTTCTCTCTCATAGCTTTGTTCTCAGCTCTTAGATGCAGATTTATCTTTCTGAGGAGTTGGGCCTCCTTAATTTCAGGTACTTTCCATGTATAGACATCAGCTACTGATTCAGTTTGGCCCATTAGACTTGTAAATGGAGCTTTTATGAAATAGAAGTTCAAAAGAGAGCAGTTCACTACATCATTTCATCCCAGTAACAAGTTCACGTAGCTTCACTGCATTAGAGACTGCATAACCACAATAGTCATGGTTAAAGTATGCAAACACATCCAGTCCTTGAGCAAGCTGCTTCTGGATCCATGAAGCATGCTCCTGAAGCTGCTCAGTATTGTAGTAGTGCTGGTAATTTTTTCCATGAAAACGTAGATAGATCCAATCCGCAGTCACAACCTGTGGGTGTACGCATGAGATATCTTCATGATCATGTATACAAAGTGAAGCATTATAAGCACGAAGTAATGCATAAACATCCTCACAGAACCATCTTCTATCCCTGAATTCAACAAGCCAACGATATTCTTTTGGGGCAGATTGCAATAGCTGTAGCTTCCTTTTGATTAGGGCTCAAACTTTCTCAAATGATCTTATTACACCTCTGAAGAAACATCCCTTTCAAAATAAATCCCTTTTGCTTTCAAGGTAGATCCTTAAAAAAAACAAAACTGTCACCTTCAGCAGTTTCGTAGCGCGCTACGAAACTGCTGTGTGAGTCAAAAACACATAGTTCTCTTTTTCTAAAATTTTCTCTCTTGGGATTTCAGTGACTACAGATATAACCTCTGGATATATTGGTAATTCTAGCACTCCAACCTTTGAATTAAATCCTGTGAAATTTGAAGCAAATTCTTTGGTGACTTGCATGTGACCTCCTTGAAGTTTTTCACAAAATCTCCAATAACCAACCTGTTTGAAAGCTTGTCCAATATAATACACCTGCCTGACCTACGATCCTTCTCTTCTATAAACAAATCCATGGAATTCCTACAAGATGAAAATTGAAAGAGCTAGCACCATCTTAATCTTGATCATTGCCTCACTTGAAATGAAAAGGGAAGCTACTTCACTTGGATTTCAAAGAATTCTGATTAAGTGCTTGTCAATTTGCTTCTCATAGATGAACCCAAACATAATCATAACTGAAAATACTTGGATCCCTTTTTGAAATTTGAAAAATGACTTGACCAAGACTGACTTACAACTTTGAAACCATACAAGTTGTCCAAATTGTTTTTTTTGAAATTTTGGTCAGTGATAACAGAGGCCATGGTTGATGAAATGGCATCTTTGCACAAAAATGAGGCTTGAGATCTAGTGGAGTTGCTAGCTGGAAGGAAACCCATTGGTAGCAAACGGGTGTCCAAGAAGAAGACAAATGCAGAAGGAAAGGTGGAGAAATACAAAGCTCGGTTGGTAGCAAAAGGTTATTCCCAGGTGCCGGGAATTGATTTTGGTGATATTTTTTCTCTTGTTTCCAAGGTAACTTCTATTATATTACTTTTATCTGTTGTGGCTACTTTTGATTTTGAGGTAGAACAGATGGATGTGAAGACAACATTACCTCATGGGGATTTGGAAGAGGAAATCTACCAGAAGAAACCTGAAGGCTTTGCAGTGAAGGGTAATAAATAACGTATATGCAAGTTAAATAAGTCTCTATATGGGTTAAAACAATCACCAAGGACGTGGTATCAGAAATTTGATACGTTATGCATTGACAAAATTTTGTGAGCTCAGATAAGTTCTCTTGGTGTAGAGAAACAATGGGCATTGCAGGGTTAGATAAATGTCTAAGCTCTCTTGTGGCCCCCTATGGAAAGCAGACAAGTGGGAGAATGTTGGGTTGTGTTATATTCTTTCCACACCTAGGCCACGTAGTTAACCGGGGGGTTAGAGGGGGGGGTGGAGCCCCCCCTTCATTGTGCCGATTGCGTAGTAGGGGTGTCACAGGGGGTTTGAGGCGTGCAGGTAACTGCACTCTATGGGTTAGGTTGGGCAGATCCACCTATGCTTTTGTGCATGAATTTTTCACATGCTTTGGATGCGATGGTTTTTTGGTCCATGGTTTTGGACGCGATGGTTTTCTGTCCATGGCATTGGATGTTTCGACATGTATAAATATGTATTATAACATTGAAAGGAACATAATGAAAAGTCAATTTGGTAGTCCTAGTTTTGGGATCCAGGGGAAAATCTCTGTGTATATGTGTTTTATGTGTTATGTTATCAGATTATTTATTTTTTGTGTTTTAGAATTCGTATGTAGGTAATTTATGTACGGGGTTAAAACCTACAGTTGGGACTGAATCAATATTGAGTCTCCCAATTCTATCGATCACATGACTCAAAGTATCATCCGTTGTTGGAGTTTCATGTGGGGCAGAGAGTGCTTCAGAAGAAGATTCCATAGGTTGATCTAGTATAGGAAACCCACCTTCAAGATGTGGAATCTGATTATCAAAATATTGAAATGATTTTGCATTTGTTAATCTATCCAAGCGATCAATTTGCGGCTTAACAACATAGTCACTTTTAGATGATTCAAGAAAATTACATCTCTAGATACAACAATCATTTTATTGACTTCATAACAAAGATGATATCCTTTGGAGGTGTTTGAATACCCTAGGAGGATACACTTACAACTTCTTGCTCCAAGTTTGTTTCTATGTACCTTTGGTATTAATGCATAACATGTGGAACCAAAGACCCTAAGATGATTTACCGAAGGAATGTGCCCATACCACATTTCATAAGGAGTATTGTTTCTAATAGCATTAGATGGACATCTATTCTTTACATATACAACACATATAACTACATCAGCCCAAAACATCAATTTTTAAATTTTTAAAAACATCATGGAGAGCACCATATTTAAGATTTTCCTACTCATTGTTTCAGCTACTCTGTTCTGTAGCAGATTATAAGGCACAGTTGTTTGATGTTTGATCCCATGTTGGTGAAGATAGTTTTCAAATTCATTTGAAGTGTATTATTTTCCATTATCAGTGCGAATAGAGCCAATATGAGATTGCGCATCATTTTCAATCCATGTATGAAAGTTCTTAAATGTTTGAAAAGCATCAGATTTGTTCTTCAATAGTTAAATGCAACAAATTCTAGTATAGTCATCAATAAATGTCATCATATATTTATTTCCATTTGCAGAAGGAATAGGCATTGGACAACATATATCTGAATGAATGAGTTCAAGTTTTCTATGTGCTCTGGAATGTGAATCATGAAAACACTATTTGCTATGCTTTCCTAGAATGGAAGAATCACATTGCTTAAGATTCCTAGGAATTCTAGGAAATCCAGTAGCACCATTTTTCTTCAACAAACAAAGGTTGTCATAGTTTAAGCATCCAAATCCATCATGCCATAATAAACTTGATGGAAATGTACCTTCTTCATAATGAGAATTTTATGAGAAATTTTGTGCACGAGCAGAGGTACCCTGCAGCTTGAGAAGTCTTTCTTCTTCTATCCCTGTCATGACAAGTGGGTGGTCTAATGATTTTGTCACCTCAAACTTACCATCAAACATACGAATGAAGTGTCATTGTTGGAAAATGTGGACCAAGGAAAACAGGTTTCTCCTCAACTATGGGAGATATAAAACATGATGCAGAAGAAAGTCAGGAAGACTAGGCAATTTAAGCTTGATTGTGCCAAGTCCTGATGGCTTGAGTTTTGATTTGTCTATAAAGTATACTGTTCCATCAACATTATCAGTAAATTCTTCAAACAAATCTCTTATAAAAGTTGTGTGGCAAGTGAAGCATCAAATAAGTCTTCATTTACTACAATATTACATTGTGCCACAACATAGTGAGTAGATTTATTTGCTTTACCTTTCTCTTTGTCATCAATTTTACCTTTGGGTTGGTTTCTTTCCTGCTTAATTCTAGTCCCAAGGCAACTTGCATGTGGATGCATCATGGGATCCATCTCTTTTGTAGTGTATGCAATGCAAATCTTACTTTTCTCCTTGAGAGTGTCTGCCCCCCCTTCCTCTTAAATTTCTTCCACTTCCTCTTTGGCCACCTCTTCCTCTGGAAGATTCTTGAGCAAGATTATTCTCTCTATGTGCAAGATACACAACCTCTTCAAAAGACTGAGTATTTGTCTTCTTCCCAAAATCTTTCTCTCTTTCAGCAAATTTTTTCACAAGGGAGTCAAAGGTAATATCTTTGAGGTTCCCATTTTCTAGCAATGGCTCAAGATAATTTGAGTAAGTGGGATAAAGTACCTTTCGAAAAGCTATCAGAGGAATGTCCAGTTAAACATTAGTGACTTTGATATCATGCATAATAGATTTTACTTCCGATGCAAGAGAAAGAGGATCACCATTTTGTAATTCAAGGGTGAACAATTTAATCATGAGTTGAACAACTTAAAGTGTAGAATGTGATTCATAGAGTTCCTTCAGTTTTGGTAAGGCTTTGAAAGAATTTGAAAATGGTGAAATATGGTGACTCACCTCTTCATTTACTGATGTTGTAATTAATGCATAAGCTTTGATGTTCTTATTTTTCAAAACAACGAATTCCTTGTTTGGTGTAGGCTATTTTTGCTCTTTCTTTCCATCTCCAACACACACTCCTTTCCGCAGCTCATTAAAAATGACAATGTGATTGATTTTCCAAGACCACTGAGGATAATATTCCTTCCCATGGATGACCACTCCCACAATAGATATTAATGAGTGCATTTTAAAAAACTGTGGACTGTAAACAAAATATGCTTCTGCTTCTAATGTATAAAATTGTACTTCTGGTGGAGAAAAATATTGTTCTGGTGCAACCTTTTTTCTTTATAAATAATTACACTCTCATATAGAAGATAGAGCTTCAGAGAACCATAGAACCTGGAGCTAGAAATCTCCTACAACATACCAAATCAATGAAAATCATCCAATATAAATGAAAAGAGAGGAGTATTACCATGGGCATATGACAACAGATAGATAGGTGTGATGGAGAGAAACCTTGTGTAAGAGAACTACCGCACTGTGTGAACATTGCCGGGGAGAGTGAACATTTGGTATATGTGTGGAGAGCCAACTGCTGGGAGGGTGTATTCAATCGTGTATAAATCTTCCTATATATAGGCCTCCCAACAGTATGAATTCTAACTTCTAAGCCGACTTGACAAGCTCGTAAGTTGATTTGGTCTTAGAAGGCTCAATATAATACAAAAAAATCTTTTTACAATTAACAAGATGCCCGATGAGGTCTTCATATTATGACAATGTCTATATTTGACTTCTTCACCCAATACAACCCTAGAAGCACTTTCAATTAGTGCTTGAACTTTACAACAAATTCTTGGGCAAGAAACCCAAGCTCAATAATAATAATAATAATTTTTCTTGCTTTTACAAGATACAAGAATCAAAAGTACATTTCATATTTATGAATAACGAACCTAGTTACACTTTCTTCAACACTCCCTCTGAACTACGAACGTATTCATAAATGGTACATGGATATTCTCAATAATGAAGAGATCTCATAAGAAGAGTCGGACTAGGAATCCATATGTATAGAATCATCATAAGCAACATTTTTACATAGCAAGGTCTTCAATAACAATGATATCTCTTAATATATTAGAGCACAATGTTCGCGATACCAATGATTATAGACACCTTCGTCATTATCTCCCAAGTTACATACCCACCCGGGTGTTAACTGAGTATGACCTTCCTGAACTATTCTTATCTTAGGTTCGCAACCATCAAAGAATATCAGTCTTCTTACCTACTGTTATCTTGGATACCCTACCATATCCTCAAAGAGTATCAGATGCCAAATGATTACTCAATCGTCCATTCTTTCTTCCAAAATGAAGACAAGATGATGTGTCTATCTCTCCCTGCCAACTACGGAAGATATGTCAACAAATCCAAGCTTGCCTCTAAAATACACAAAGCTTCTTATTGGGAAGATATTTTGTAAAAATATTAGCAGTTTGATCATGAATGGGGATATACTCTAGCCTTAGCACACCATCTTGTACCAAAATTCGAATGTAGTGTTACTTGTTATTTATATCCTTTTTTTTTTCCATGAAATATAGGGTCCCTAGATATTCTTATACAAATGGGATTATCACAACGTATTATGGTAGGGTCCAAGGGTCTTGCAAGTAGATTAGATAACATTTTCCTTAACTAGACCGCTTCCCTGCTTACTTCAAAAGTTGCAATGTACTCAACCTCAACAATGCTCAAACCCATTGTCTCTTGCTCTCTACTCATCCAAGCGACCATGAAGGGTCCTAGGCTAAAACATCTTCATGTAGTGCTTCTTCCATCCTTCTCATTGCCTCCCCAATCGAAATTAGTAAATCATTCTAGATGAACATATTTTCCCTTTTTGTACTTCACACACTAGTGAACGATTGCCTACAGATATCTTAGTATATGCTTGGCATCTATCCAATGATCATGTCTAGACTCCATTTGAAATTTCCAAAGAACATTCACTGCAAAACATATGTCTATCTGAGTATTCAAGAGATACATCAAGGAGCCAATTAGTTGTCTTTACTTAGTAGTATCCACTGGACTGGATTCAAAATTCCTTAGCATTTTCAAGTTTGTGATAATCAAATTTCTTATGAGTTGGCATTCCATCAAATCTGTGAAACCACCAAGTAACTCCTCAAATGAAATTGTATTATTCATTTAGGTTTTCTATTATTATATAGAAGAGGCCGTGACTGTTCAGTTTCATCTCCAGATGACTCTACGTTTCCTCTATTATTTATTTACACTTATTTACAGTTATTTACCCAATCCCTATGATTAGGTCTCAACATCCCCCCGCTTAATATGAAGGGTTGTTGGTGAGTCCAAGCATCATTCTGAATCTTTCAAGATTTTCTCTTCCAATCACTTTTGTAAAGATGTCTGCAATCTGTTCATTAGTGGAACAATGGTTAAGATGGATTGTTTTGGCCTCAACATGCTGTCAAATCAGATGATATTTTCTATTGATGTGATTTGTTCGATCATGGAACTTTGGGTTCTTGGCCAACTTTATTGTTGAGGTATTTTCAATCATGAGTGGAATCGATTGTACTTGTTTTACTTACAAATCTTCCTGAATTTTCTTGAGCGACACAATTTCTTTTGTTGCCTCAGTTGTTGCCACATATTCTACCTCTATTGTGGAATGTGATGGAACTGATTATTTGTGTGATCTCGAGGAGACAACTCTTGATCCAAGACTTATAGCATAACCTAAAGTAGATACGCTAATTTCTTTGTCTCCATCGAAGTCTAAATCAGAGTATCCAATCAAGTTGAAGTCGCCCACCTGTGTATACTTGATTCCAAAGTCTTGAGTTCCCTTCAAGTACTTTAGAACTCTTTTTGTAGTAGACCAATGTCCTTCACAAGGCTTTTGCATAAACCTGGAGAGGGTTCCAAGAAAAAACAAAATGTCTGGTCTGGTAGTAGTCAGGTAGTTGAGACTTCCTAGAAACTGTCTATACTTTTTTACATCCTCAAATTCTTTTCCTTCAATGGATGTGAGATTTCAATTTTGTTCCATTGGTGTAGTGAGAGGATTGCATTCAGTCATGCCAAACCTATTCAAGATATCTCTAATGTGATTATTTTGAGAAAGGAATATGGACATCAGATGTTGAGTTACTGCAGTACCTGTTTGGTCAATTTAGTGTTGTCTAAATTGCTATCATAAATTGTCAACCCGGGGCTCGTAAGCTGATGAAGTGAAGTGTACAATATATACTTAAGCAACCTTTCCTAGTTATTTTTGTTGTTTTTAGTTTATGTCTAACTTATCTTCCTAATGTGATGTGATGAAGTTATAAACAAGTGAGTGAATGTG
>APFE030787349.1:0-19613 GCA_000404065.3 Pinus taeda
AAAAGCAATCCAAGAGTACCAAAGTGCAGTTAGAACAAATACTTTGGTTGTATAACTTATTGTAAGGAAGCCATAAAATGAGAATAAGCAAGACAGGTAGAAAAGAAGCTTAGAAGCAACAGTTTCAGAACAAGCCAACCATTGTTTTAAATGGTTATTACCTGATGTTGCTCTGGCTCATGCCCATTGCAAGAGACATCTCCTAATAAGGGGCAATAAGATTGGATCACATCTGTTTAATAACATGCAAAAAATTTAAGCAAATTGTACAGTTAACAATAAACAGAAACATAGGTAAAATAATACCAAATGCAATACAAAAGGGCAATGTATGGAGCAAGAAATTAATAATGCACACTGTCCATTGATTAGCAAAGCTCTCATCATAGCTAGTCTCATCATAGCTAGTTATTAGTAGATTTTGTATAGCACTATGCTATAATTCCATCTTCAAACAATATAAATTCATTTTAAAGTTCATATAGCTTGGTAGTATTTATAAAGTTTACCTGGTATGCTAACATATTGCTTCTGAGTAGTTTGCAGTACTTAATTTAATAGAGGAAAGTGCCATCACAATATTTGTACATGGAACAGTTTTGCTGCAGGCGAGTTTTATTGCTTGTGGCGTTGCTGATGTGCCGCTGATACCTTTGTAGGTGACGTTGTTGACATACACAGCCGAACTCTATATACACCACAACAACGTTGAGATTTAAAGATCACCAGAAAATTTTGAAGTGAAATGATGATTGAAGAAATAAAGAAAAATTAAATGTACCCTAAATACCACTTACCTGATTTCTGCATGCCTGTGCAGGGACACAGTAATACTGGTCAATGATGATGGGATTGGAGACATTGTTCATTATCACATTTTCATAACTGATATTTTGGGCATATCCAGAACCCCCCTGTAACAACAAAATTATGTCTTGAGATTGCATGGATGATCAATTCTTCCACTGGATGCAACTCTCAAATCATTCAAGAACGATGAATTCAAAAGCTCCTGAATGAATAAATTAGAGGAATTGTGAACCAGAATTAGGTTTTGACATTCTGTTTACCTGCCATGTTTTTATACGCCGTCCATTGGTTGTATCAGTCAGCTTAGCTCCATGAACCACCACATTTGAAACGGTGTCTCTGGCATTATTTTCCCCAAGGCTTCCAATGCTGCTCACACGTAAACATCAATGAATGTCAATCATAAATTGTTATATTTTCAAGAGCAGCAAGTTTTCGTTAAAATAGCTAATTACTCCAACCCGAAGAGCTGGTTAAAATTAGAGAGGAAGGTAACTGAATTAAGTTTTATTTTAATCAAAGCAGAATTTAGTCTGTGGTGGTATGTTAAATGATTTTGGGTAAGTTATTGGTAGGGAAAAGTTTAAATATTCCAGTGTTTATTGTAATTGTAAATTTTTGTGTGATTAATTATAAATTATTTGTGTTATTTTGTGATTTACTTTTTCTATCTTTTCAATCTTAATAGTATAAAAGAAATGATTTAGCCATAAAAGTTGGTAATATAATTTATAAAAAGATTAATTTTTTTAATATTTAAATTATATTTTTTAAAACATAAATAAATATAACACCCTAAAAAATTCCTAATACATTTAATATTTGCAAATTAAACAATAAGTTTAACAAACTGTAACCTATTTTAAAAGCAAAGAAAGGTAAATCGTAACAAGGTAAAGACAGAGCTTTTAAACAAGTTAAAGACAAAGCTTTTAAATAGACACTTGTCACACATGCAAAAAGAAATGTATAATACAAAAACATATTTCAAACAAGTAAAATACCGTGGGGCCCACAACTTTACTAGCTCCCTGCCTCTCGTCCTTCATGCATACCCAAGGTCTTTACCTCTGTCTCTTTTGAATGTCCAATGTGTCTACCTCAGGGTTTGAATGTCCAATGTGTCTACCTCCTGGTTTGACTGCAAATCAAGTTTTACTAAAAGAATTAGATATTATGTGTATGCTATAAGCTTAAATGAACAATCATATAAAAGAGTCTGGCATATTGTAGATATGGAGTACTCGGAAAAATGAATAAGACTTCAATACAATACCTTGTTTGCACCCTCTTTTGCAAACATCTTCTGCCTGCACGCCCACTGAGAAGACTGATTCATATCACTGTTTTCGTCATCATCAAGCATAGCATGAGCAATTTGGCTGGACAAACCAGCCATGTACTCATCTTAAATCTAAATTAAGTCATTATTTTTAAATCTATGAAATCAAAAAATAAAACAAAATTCTGGGTTCACCACTGGATATTACAAGGCTTAACCCTGAACCCGGGAATACGCCAGATGACCGGGAAACTGCATTTATGGGGCGGTTAGGGGAGGGCTGACCTAACTCAAGGTCTATTACAGACAAGGGGAGGCTACTCGGCATGCGATTAATCGTTGATGAATTATTATTTCTTTCTCCTATAATATCATATCTGCCTTGTGTATCATCCACTTTTCACTGTGTATGGCATCTTCTTGCTTATGGATCTTCTTGTTGTTATACTGCAAATTCTGGATTATGTGTGTTCATTTAACAGTGTTTACTACCTTTAATCTTTGTTCAATAGATTCATACATTCCAGTCCTGTTAAGTTTAATTTTTTTTACATTCCAGTCTTGTTAAGTTTAATTTTTTTTCCAGTTTCAAGTCAACTAAACTGATTTTATTAAAAGCTCTTTGTAAAAAACTTGGCTAATTAATTTAAGAGAGAAAAATAAGCATTAAAATTAAAATACGAATGCAAGACACAGCCCAAAAAGATTTCTTGAATATATATTTGTTTGCATTAATAATCGTTTTAGCTTTTATCAAAAAAATAATTTTGTGCAATTGCTTCGAAGGGAAAGCTGCATGACAGTCAGTCCCGACATTGCTTTGCTTTTACAATGTAGTTAAGTTTCATTATCTGCAATTTAATTCAACTTCATTAATTTGCTGGAAATAGACTAAAAGAATGTAAACCACGAAAAACCTAAAAATTGTATTCCAACAAGTAAAATCTTTACTATGGATGGTCTTGACACTTGGTTGGATTCCTTACCACCTCATGGCATTTACATGAGTTGTCAATTTCAATGATCAAGATTGTACCTTAGTAAATAACGGCAGGGTTCATTCAGGTGAGGGTTAGGGATACCGAATCCCATGGACTAAGTTTTATTGTGCATTTGCTCTTTTGGTGAAACAGAGCTCTGCATTCCTAAATCAAACACTAGTTTTTTTACAGTCTCTCCCTGGAGGAATGTATGCAATATTCAGCAGTGAAATTAGTCGAATAATTTGTCAACTATGCAACAGAGATACTAATTATAACCCCCATTTTAATTCCTCACAGGTACATCTAAAAGGGTGTCAATTCGGCCATAACTCGCTGGAGGATTTTCTTTCTAGGGCTATGCTTATTGTTCTTTTGCTGGGAACGGGCACCTTGCTAAAAAAATCTATCCTTCGCCTAAAGAAATCTACTCCTTCGCCTAAAGAAAGTCACGGGACTGCTCGCATATAGATGGCACGGGACTGCTCGCTTTGGCAACAGGGGGCTCAGGAACTAGTGTAAGGTATGCTTCGGCCTCCGATGATGGGTCAACCGCGACTGCCGCTGCTACTAACCCGTAGATTAGAGTACAGAACCCTTCAAAAAAAGCTCGAGAGGCAATAATGTGTTGCTTTTCTGTCAAGCATGGATGTTAGATCTGGTATAAATGTATCTTTCAGAGTTTGAGATATGACCTGCATGAATGATCTGTTAGCAGACTTCTTGATTGCATAAATATAGGTTTCAATACTGCTGATGGGAGTTGCAGTCTTTCTTAATTGCATGAAGGTTGATTGAACTGGCATTTAATCGTTATCCATCTAGCAGTGTTTATAATCAACATTTTATGTATTACATGATCATATTATATTTCTGAAAAGTTCTACTTCCGTCAGGGATAATGTTTGCTAGGCTCTGGAGAGAATAACAATAGGGATCTGAGTGGTTAGGTGTTAAGATTCGAAAACGGCGTGATTATCTATTGGCATAGAAAATTAAGACACCTATTATAAATTATCAACCAACCACAAACTGATGATGCTGAAAAACCAAATAGATACCATGAACTCAATCCTGCCGAAAATATGCATGGAAAATTAGCCACTTGCCAATATTAGGCACTAAAATTTTTGCTATACAAGATAGAACTTTCAATAAAAAGTCGAAGTGGCAAGTTGTGGTTTTAGCCAATAGCTAATAGCCAGGTTGTATTAGCTGAAATGATTATTCCCAATAATCCATTTCAGCTAATATAGTGCCATAATCGCGTCATCTACCATCCCAATAACTGTACATGTTTCTCCTTGATGGTAATATCTACAATGAAAACACTTATTTGATACAGTGCCATAATGCCTCATGTACCATCCCTGCAAAACGAAACAAGAATGAAACTCAAGAGATGAAGTTGACAACTAAAAACACCTTAAGAAAATGCAAATGAGAAGCCTGAGAGACTCATAGGGAGAGTTGTGTGGCATCAACAATTTCCACTTGGCATCCAAACTCTGCCTTCTGCTAGGCACTTTGTGAATTAGCGTAAGATTAAGACAAACACCACGCCAATTATAACTGCAAAACATAGATAATTTGCTTAATCTAATCTGGCTGACTGTGATCCAGGTCTGGTTTGATCTTCAATCATCCTTACTATGTTGCATCCCTGACTGCATGGACAAAATATTCCTGCCATTTCCATGCTTATCTTATGCACTCTACCTTTACAGTCCTAATATCCATGCCAAAGTATTCCATTTATCTGGCAGTTGATGTCATTTTAGTATTTTATATTTCTTCCCATTAAATGTTATTTCATTGTTCTATGCGATTGTTTTTGCCAACTCGTAGACCCTTGTGCTCTTGCAGAGAGCAAAAGACAAAGCAGTTGTGGAAAGATTATCCTTCTGTTTTTTAACTATTTACAGGCAACTGATTAAAAGAGCCGAGTTAAATTCTCCTGTCCATTCATTATTGCATCCTATTATTTCCTTTTTTTGGCTTTTTCTCTTGTCCATTGTATGTTGGTTAATTGTTGTTCTGCTACTACTACTGTCAATTTGAGACATCTTAATCATATTGACTTCACAGTGGATCTGTCCCAGATTATTCGGCCAGGATTTGTATATATTTGTTAATGCCTTAGCTTCTATGATTTACATCTTTATTTCACAACTAATAACAAAATTCTCTAACCCTGATTCTTTCCGGTAGCCTTGCCTCTTCTTGCAGTTATAGTTATTTTTTCCATTTTAAAAGGGTAAATAACATGGAAGAAAGGCATATAAAGAAAGGAATTTGAATAGACAATATAGCAAATTTAACTTGAATGTGCCAAGTAGTGAAGCACTTTTCAGACGTATTATATCTGGTATGAGAAATATTTAATCCTCTATTAGAATTGAAAATATGGTGTGAAAACTCCAATACAAAGGCAATTAGGGCACTTCCTATAATCAGATCCCGGGGCATCTGCAAAGCAAGAAATTATAGTAATTTTTTGAATAAACGCATTCCTTACTCTCAAACAG
Source organism: Pinus taeda (assembly GCA_000404065.3). NCBI lineage: Eukaryota > Viridiplantae > Streptophyta > Pinopsida > Pinales > Pinaceae > Pinus > Pinus taeda. The sequence continues at coordinate 5,601 of APFE030787349.1, forward strand.
TTGGGGCTTCAAGGCAAGGGCCCTTTCCTGGGGCAACGAAGGCAACGAAGTCAGTAGCGCTCATGGAAAAAGCGTCTACTAGTTGCAGAAAAACTGGCCGAAGCCAAACCAAAGAAATGGCATGAACAAAAACTACTGCTGTAATTGTGGAAAGTAAAATTAGGTCATTGTAAAATGGAACTTACAAGTGGTAAAGTTGAAGCTCGCCCCTTCACAGATCCTGCTGCGCGACACTCTCTGCTCCTCAAACTAGCTGGTCGATACTCTCTGCTCTGCTCCTCTGCTCCTCGAACCTGCTCCGATTACCGCCAGCTTTAATCTTCTTGTCAGTGCGTTTGACATGGATACCAAGGCCCTCACCATTGCCTGTAAAAACAGCAGAACCAGAAACGATGAGCTTTCACGCTTGTGTGTCAAATCTTTCTATCGTATCCATTTTATTGGAGAGATGTGTTTTCATTTGCTCTACGAACCTGTAGCAAAGACCTTCGTCTTAGCCTCTGCCTCAGGGGTGGAAGTGCATTTCAATCTCTCCTGGTGTTTTGTTAGTGATGCTGAAATGATTGTCGATATCAATACCACCAACAGAACGCTCTCTTGTTGAGCAACCTGCATAGCAACGACCATTTTTTTACTAACTCTGAGCAATTAAATTTGTAACATAGCCACTGATGGACAATAAAAAAAACGATGTTCGGGATGGATGGATACCACATCGAGGAAACTGACTCATGGAAACACAATATTTTGAAGTAGCAGATACCTCTACGATTCGAGATTTCCAGTTGAAGAGAGATGTAGCTTGACCGAATGGAGCTTCGCTAGTGTATCAGACTAAAGTCACAAATTCATGCTCTATCTCTGGTTTAGCATATTTAACTTCATACTGCAGCTTTCTACCAGCCAGCAGCCTCAACTGTGTAACCAAGGTAGGGAATGTTATGACGCCTCAGCATGCTTCAAACATCTGGCACTTGCAAGAGGGAGTACACTGCATGCAGGACACGGAGAACAGGGACCAAAAACGCTTAATCACCATTTTAAAAACTTTGCATAAAAAAACTTGTTAAAAATTCATTTACAAAATTTTGGATAAAAAACCTGTCCGCCCGAAAATAGTATAAAGGCAGAATATCTTAGTTCTTTTCAAACTTTGGATAAGAAAAATGTTGCAGGTGTATTTTTCCCTCAATACGCGCGAAGTTTCCAATAAGAGGTAAAAAAGAAAACTTTGGATAAATTGTTTAGGACGCTAAATTGCCATCGAAAACTTAGGATAAAATTTGGGAAAGCATAAAAATTTCGGTCATTAATTGATTGTGAGTGATCGATCGATCGCTAATAGTCGCTAATAGTCCCAGGCAGGGACTAATAAAAATAACACAAAATATTTTAATAAGCAAAGAATAGTGTAGTGGTTGATTATAAAATGTTGTATAATTTATTATAACATATTTAAAAAATAAAATATTATGTAGTGAATGTTTTTTTTTTTTTTTTTCCTTTAAAGTAAAAGTCTAATCTATATTAAGGTAAGAAAATATTTACAGAGGTTACATCATTCGAGAGGGGCCATGCCCAGCCCTCTAACAAAAACAGCTGAAACAGACTATCTTTCCAGTGAGACCCCATTACAAGATTTTGTCCTTTTGTGTTCCTTGGACAGCAGACATACAGAGACCAGACTCTTGGACAGCAGACATACAAGAACTAGACTCTATAGAGCCTGTAGACACTAACATTTGAAACTGTATTGACTAGAGACAAACCTTCATGAGAAGGCAGTGGAGTAGAACTAAGAGCGACCAAACTATGAACCGTCAAAGACATAGAGAAAACTAAGCCAAAACCTGGAGAATAGTGACCAAAGAAACTCAGGAAGGGTGACTGGGCGACTCCGGTGGCTTCATCTGCTCCGGGCTAGGCGTATCGAGCCAAATAACCATATCCTCGTCCCACTGAAGCTGTCCTTCTGAGCCTGGCTGTATTGAACTGTGGCCTTCCTCTCTGTCCTGAGTATCATGAACCGGAGGCAGAATTTCCTGCTCAGATGGAACAAAATCCGAATTCTCCTGGACTTGGGCCGACGGAGGCTGACCAACCGGCGCTACAGCAGCTATGGGACGGGGCACGCGGTGGACCCTCCCATTCATATCTCCCAACAAAATTTCGCTGGACTGAAATCTTGCAGGGGCCTGGGAAGAGGAAGGATTGTCTTCAGGAGCCGCCTCCGAGAGATAAATCGATAAATTCACTATGACATCTGAGCGCAGGAGCCTTCCAAGAATTCTGAGACGAATTGGCTGGTAGGAATCCGGCAGAAGCAGAAATTCCTGCTCAGAGCTGGAGGATGAATTTGCCATGGCCTCCATGGGAGCGACAGAAAGCACCTCCTCACCGTCGAAAGCAATGCGAATGCCAGATCTCCCTCTGCGCCGAGGCACACCTCTACTGCGCACCATAACACCGAACGTGAGGGCAATAAGACCCTGCTTCACCACCCTGAGACGTCCAGCAGGCGAAATCTCATGCCATAAGCCGACCTCAAATGTCTTGTTCCAGTTCTGGTATGACTGGGCCTGTCGATTAAATAACAAATCCATTGCCTTCATCGCCGGCAGAGGACAGGGATCCCTCATCCCTTCGCACGTCAACTTCTGTGAAAACTCGCTCGGCTTGAAGGCGCCGTCCTTCCACTGCTGCAACACCATTATATCAATTGCCATGGGAATTAAATGTAATCCTATCACCGCTGTCTTGAAACGCAAACCCATCTTGTCAACCACATTCCATGCGTTGTGACAGATGCCTGCATTAAAGGCTCGTATTATCACCCGCATCCGGGTGGATTTGCTCTCTCGAAGCTTTGTCCTGCGATATCAATGCTTTCAGCTGATCTCTTTGTTCTCTATTGGGTAGACTGTCTAGTGCTCCTTCAAAGTGAATGCCCTTTGCCTCCACTCCAAGGTTTGCAAGTAGATCAGCCAGTTTATTCCCTTCTCTCCTGGTGTGCTTAAAGGTGATGGCTTGGTTTTGAGAGAGCCAGTTATTAATTAGCTCCAACCTGTAAGCCATCCTCCAGCTGCTACTTATTTTGTGAATGGAAGATCCATTCTGAAGCTTTATGGCCATTCTGATTAAGATTTGCGAGTCTCCTTCTATGATGAGGGGAAATAGGTTTTTCCTGTGGGCAATTTTGAGGCCTCTCCATAGCCCCTCCAGTTCCGCTGAGTTATTAGTGTCCCAGCCTATAGAACCCATGAAAATTTCAAGAGGATTGCCATCATGATCCCTAAAAGCTCCTCCATATCCTACTTGGCCTGGGTTTCCTTTGGATGCTCCATCAAAATTTAGTTGGATCATGCCGATTGGAGGCGGAGACCAGACTTTTATTTCCTGAGTAGGACGAAAAGGCTTGCAGCCCGTGCTTGGGTTGAAGTTTATCCTTATGCGCCATTTATCCCAGACCACTTTTTCATTTGGCGAAGTGGGAAAGTCTTCAGGATGCCAATCTTTGAGAGAAAGAGTTTCCATTATGTTTTGATGGAGGATGTTCCACAATTTGTCTAGCGGCGTTGATTTGTCCTTGAAAATTCTCCGATTGTGTTCTTTCCAAAGATTCCACATTAGTAGGCCTGGGATGAGTTGCCAGAGTGAAGTAAGAAGAGAGCTTTGAAAAGGGGATCGGCCTCCTTTGTTGATGGTTCCCTTGAGGTCGTTCTGTTCTCTTCTTTCATGTTGACAACAAAAGGCTATCTTTTCCCACAGTTTCTTTCCCTCTGAGCAGTTCTGCATGAGATGTAGTGCTGTCTCTTCCTCCTGTCTGCACATGTGACAAATGGATGGTCCTGCAAAACTTCTTTTTCTTAGGTTGTCCCAGGTTAAGATTCGATTATGACAGAGGAGCCAGAGAAAGGTTGAAACTTTTGGCCAGTTGGCCTTGTGCCAAACATTTTCCCGCAGGCTATCTTTGTTTATCTGATCTTGTATGATAATGTTGTAAGCCTCCTTGGTATTGAAGATTCATTTTTCTCCATGTCCCCATCGTAGGATGTCCGGGTCTTCTGAAATGTTTATTTGCCTCTTTTGTAGTTCAGCTTCTAGCGCTTGCTAAGCAGGGCGTGAGCTATGCGGAAGGAGCGTGGGGACCTCTTCCCATTTGTGGTGGTCCTGTGCTACAACATCGGCCCAGAAGTGACACACTTTTGCTCTTTGGTTTGTGTCCCTATCCTCAGGTGGGAAATCTTGCAGTACATTTCTCAACTTGGGCATCTGCTGCCAGGAATCGTCCCAGAATCGTGCCGTTCTTCCATTCTTTATTTCCCAAAAACAGTGCTCTTGTATGAGGGATCTGTGTTGTATGGCTGCGTTCCAGATTGCTAATCCAACACTAGTCTCAGTCATACGTAGTCGTTCCTCCATTGGGTAGTTGCTAGCATACTTGGCTGTCCAGAGGGAAGCCCAAGGAGTGTTGGGATGGGCCAACCATCTCCACCAAATCTTGGCTCCCATCGCTCTATTATTGTGCTCAGGATCTCTAAGGCCTATGCCTCCTGTATGTTTGGGCAAGCAGACCTTCTCCCATTTAAGAAGCGCCCATTTTCTGTTTAGTCCTGAGCCTCCCCAAAGAAAGTTTCGTTGAAGATTCTTGATCTCTTTGAGGACCCATTTGGGTGCCGCAAGAATGGAGAAAAGGTAGAGCGGCATGGAGTTGAGAATGGCTTTGATGAGAACTATTCTGCTGGCCATGTTCAGCGATCGATGAGTCCATAGGAGAAGGCGGTTTTCTAATTTTTCTAACAACAGCTTCCAGGAGGAGTGCTTGAGGGCAGAACTCATAAGAGGGGCTCCTAAGTACTTGGAAGGCAGGGAGGCTGCAGTGAAGCCTAGAATGCGGTCAATGGCCCATTGAGTAGGCACAGGGGTATTGAAGAAGAAAATTTGAGATTTGACACGGTTTACAAGTGCACCAGAAGCTTCAGAGAAGGTGGAAAGGATGGATTTAACTAACCGAGCTTCTTGGACCGAAGGATGCCCAAATAGCATGTTGTCATCTACGAATTGCTGGTGGGTATGGGTGGATGAATTGTGAAAAGAGAGCCCTTTTAATCGCCCATCTTGCTTGGCCGCCATGATACTTCTCCCCAAACCTTTAGCCATGATGATGAAAAGAAAGGGGAAAAGAGGATCGCCCTGCCTAATGCCTCTGGAGTGTCTAAAGGTGGCAGAGGGGGAGCCGTTAATTAGAACAGAGAAAAAAGCTGAGGATAGGAGACTTATAACCCATCTGACCCATGAGTGAGCAAAGCCAAAAGCTATTAGGAGTTTTTGAATGTAAACCCAACTGAGGCTGTCAAAAGCTTTGGAGAGGTCTAGTTTGAGAAGCATACCTGGCTTTTTGGTCTGCTTTAGGGAGTGAATTATTTCATGCGTTAGAATAATTCCATCCGTGATTTGACGCCCTTCAACATGTCCTGACTGTTCAGGTGAGATGATGAGAGGAAGGATCTTTTTGAGCCTGGTGGCAATAACTTTGGAGACTATCTTGTATATCATATTGCAGAGGGCGATAGGCCTGTATTTGTCCGGGGTGTTGGCGTCCTCTCCTTTAGGCACTAGGGCAATAAAGGTTGCATTTAAGCCTGGGAACATCCATCTGAGCTCTCTGGACTCCTCCACTACCTGCCAAACTTCGTTTTTTATCAGGTCCCAAAATTTGTGAAAGAAGTTTGCTATAAACCCGTCCGGCCTAGGGGCTTTTCCTTCTTTCATGTTCTGCACCGCCTCTTCCACTTCCTGCATACTGATGGGTTTGATTAGTAGACTGTTGTGCTCCTCAGTGATGATCTTGGGAATGTTCTGAGTGATTTTGTTAATGGCTGGCATTCTGTCTAAGTCTGGTTCCTTGAGGGCTTTTTTGAAGTAATTCATGAATTCCTTTTCAATGCCCTCATGCGTTTCAACCTTTTCGCCTTGCTCATTATGAACATGTGTGATTTGGTTTATCATCCTTCGCTGAACTGTGGATTTATGGAAGAATTTTGTATTCTTCTCCCCACTTTTGAGCCATCGAATTCTAGACTTCTGCCGCCAAAGGATCTCCTCCTGCTTGGCTCTTTCTAGTATTTTGGATTCAATCTCTTGTTCTTTCATGGAGAGATCCTCTGTGCGCCCGCCACTAATGATGGATTGCTGCACCTGTTTCATTTCCGCATTGAGCCGGTTCTGATCTTCAAAGATATTGCCGAAAATCCTTTGGTTCCATTGTTTGATGGCTTGTTTGAGGTTTTTTAGTTTCTGTTGGAATCTGGCCATTTTGGAACCTTCCGTTACCTTGAAATTTGTCCAAGTTGACCTGACCAAATTTTCAAAATCTGGGTGGGCAAACCAAAATTCCTCAAAATGAAAGGGGCGTCGGAGATTGTTACCTGGCCGGTTCCATTGAAGCTCTATGGGCCAATGATCCGAGCCAGAGCAGGGGATGATTGAGGCTGTGAATTCTCCACCAACCTTGGTAGCGTTGTCAGAGATTAAAAAGCGATCAAGGCAGGAGGCGATTTCGTGCGCGCCTTGTTTGTCCATGTGAAGATGCCATTATTTGTTGGAATGTCCATTAACCAATTGCTGTTGATGAAATTTCTGAGAAGGCCATCATCGTTGTTTGAATTGAGTCTGCCTCCTCTCTTTTCATCCATACCGACTATCATGTTATAGTCTCCTCCAGAAATCCACAGGGGGAATGGTCGATCTCTGTTGAGGTCTGACATAGTGTTGAGGAGTTGGCTTTTTTGAGCTGTTTCCTGTGGGAAATAGACATTTGTTAGCAGTCCACGAGCATTTGTACCTGAGAGGTGGAATGTGGCTTGTATGAAATTTTTATTGGCTTGAATATTGTTCAGATTGATGATCCGGGCGTCCCAAAGAATTGCTAAGCCTCCTGAGGCGCCTTGTGCATCTACTGCTGCGACTAGCCCACCTGGCCAAGTCGTTGCAGCTATTTTATCCAAAAGCGCAGAACAACATTTCGTCTCCTGCAGAAAAAGGATACTAGGTTTTTCTTGCTTCAACATATTTTTTAAGATTCTTCTTTTCCTAGGGCCATTAAGGCCTCTTATGTTCCAGGATATTAACTTCATTGGGAAGGGTGGGGGGTGGTGTCGAAGTACTTAGACAGCTTGGCATATTGCCCTGAGCCCACCAGAATTTCTCCTATCTGGATTGTTCGCTCTAGGGTAGATTTCCTTCCCCTCTTTTTATTGTCTTTGGTGATGAATCTTCCATCCCAATGATTGCCAATCTGGACCCCAAGAGAATGTTTCTTCTGTGCTCTGCCTAAAACTTCCACTAGGTTGTCCACTTGCTGTTCAGGGATTCTTTCAAAAATTTTCGTGCGACATGCTTCTTCCAAACCTGGGATGTCCAGCTCTCCAATATCTAGCGGCTCCTAGTCTTCATCCATGATTTGGGGCAGTTGGAGAAAGTCTTCAGTTTCTGTCAAGGCTTTGCCACTTTGCTTGGTTAAGTCCATGTCCATTTTTTCGATTTGCTTTGATATGCTTTTGCTGCTTGCTACCCAGCGATCTGGACTTGTGATCTGTCAACCTCCCTGGTTTGACGTTTCCCCTTGTTGCTGTAGTTGGATGACATCTTCATTCTGTTGATCCTTTGCCGAATCTTTTCCATCTGTGCTGTTTAATGGTGCAAATCTGTTACTAGTGCTTGCCTTGTTGCTCATGTTAGCCTTGGGGCCATTGGTAGCTTTTTTATTCCCTCTTCTTCGGTTGACCACTTTGGTGAATCCATCATTGGGAGGATTGTTGGGTGTTTTATTTAGAGGGCAGTCTCTATATAGATGTCCAATGTCATGGCATCTTCTGCATCTGAACGGGACTTGCTCGTAATCTATCACTTGGACCCATTCAATATCTTCATGAAAGAAGCTCACCGTGTCTGGCAATGGCTGCTTGAGATCCATGTAAACACAAATCCGGGCATACGAAGTGTGCAGGCAAAGTCTTATTTCCTCTGCAACCCTTACAAATTCGCCTATGGAGTTTCCGATTTCCTTCAGAGATGTTTCTTCCCAATATTCCCAAGGCAAGGAGTAAAGCCTTATCCACACTGGCGCACTACTCATATCTTCTTTGTCAGGGTTGAATCTCTCTACCCAACCTTTAAGAAATAGGCCAGCGGAGTTAAAAAAATACGGACCGCCTTCCAGGATTCTGGTGCGGTCCTCCAGACAGTTGAAAACAGCGGTGAAGAAACCTTTAGCTCCTAAATGAAGGGTTATTTCTCCTTTTGGACGCCATACAGTGCTGATCCAAGCTCTGAGAGCTCTTTCTGTAGGCCAGATCCCTATAAACTTGCCTATTAAAGCGTGGTCACGCATGTACTGTATTCGAGCATTTATTCTTTCACTTGGGAAAAAAACCTTTGGTCTATTAGCAGCTACAGGTTTGCAAGTACAGGAACTTACTGTTTTCCTGTTGTTTGCCTCAGAGTTTGGATTGTTTTGCTGATCTTTGCTTATATTTCCGCTGCCATCGTCATTAGCATTATACTGGTCTTCTGCATGTTGTGCGTTGTCTTTTGGTGAAGGGGGCAGCTCCTGGCCAACCCCCTGAGGGGGCATCATAGCTGCTGCCCGAATACGTCCTTTCCCCTGCGCTCTGCCGCCCTGGTGCTACCGAGGGCACCTGGCTTGACAGTCCTGCCGGCTGCAGGGCTCTATCAAAACCCTAAGGTCGCGTCCGCTGCTACGCACTCCGACTTCTACGAAAATCACATCGATTGGATTTTAATGTTAAGAAAGGGCCTCAACTGGATTGTATCTTATGTAGTGAATGTTATAAGGTGATTATTAAAAGTTTATTATCATATATAAGTGAGAGGTTGTTGAGTTTATATGGGTTTAATTTTTAGTAGGTCAAAGTTATCAAATTTTATTGATTCTTGAACTTTTTCTCAAAATTGAAAATTAAGATATTAAGAGACCCAAAAACTAAACTATGGTGGATTGTTAACAACATATTAACCATAGCTATATGTGTAATTATATGACTCATTAATTAAGAGACATGTCAACCTTTAATATACATTACATAATATATAAAAATTCTTTAAAAAATATTATTATAATAATTAATTTTTTACAACATACAAATTCCATAAACCTAATCAGTCTCTTATCACTATTAAATTAAATAGTTTTTATTTCATAAATATAAATGAGTTTTTTTATTTCATAAATAATAAATAAACTTGTGAATAATTAAAGCGTACCAAAAAAATGAAATTAAATTATAGAAATACATTTTAAAAATCATAAAATATATAAATAAACTAATAAACTCATTATAAAAAATAAGAAAAACTCTATATATTATTATAAAAAAAATAAACAGTCATAATACAAAAAATACATAAAAATTTCCATACTATCGAGAGATCACAAAACACAGTGGTAACATATGAGAGGAGAGAGAGAGAAAACAAAAACAAACTTAATACCAAAATTTAAATATCTAAACATTGCTCACCATATAAATATCAAACATCCTTAATACGTATAATTTAATAAATAATAAAGGTAAGGAAAACTCAACCAACATAATAACTAATAATATTTTTTAAAATCTATCTTTTTTAAGATTAATTTACAAAAAAACATTCCTAAATATTGTTTATTACAATAATTTGTCACCACATCAATTTAAATGATCAAAGCCCCAAATAAACCATTAAGTATCTTGAACAAAATTGTATTAGGTATCTTGAACAAAATTGTATTGCATTCCAGTTTAAATTTTTTTTTTCTATTTTAAAGTGATATTAATTAAAATATAAATAGTCACTTTCTGTATTAAAGCTTTTGTGATTTATAAGGTATTAAACAAAATTTTCGGTAAAAATTACATGAGAGAATTTGTTGGCCGACACCAAAACTCAACCAACATAATAACTATAATATTTTTTTAAATCTATCATTTTTTAAGTTAATTTCTAAAAAACATTACCAAATATTGATATTTTATTACAATAATTTATCACCACATCAATTTAAATGATCAAAGCCCCCAATAAACCATTAAGTATCCTCAACAAAATTGTATTGCATTCCATTTTAAAATGTTTTTCTATTTTAAAATGATATTAATTAAAATATAAATGGTCACTTTTTGTATTAAAGTTTTTGTGATTCATAATATATTAAACAAAATTTTCAGTAAAAATTACATGAGAGAATTTTTTGACCGGCATTTTAGAACCATCTAGTCCTCATAATGAACCACACTTATTGGTTCGAAACGCATCAACCAAAAAAATTTTCATATAATTTTTAATGAAAAACTTTGTTTAATAAATATTCACTATTTAAAATAAAATAACTAACAACCCACAACACACCAATAATTTGATACATTAAATATTCTAAATTTAAGTTGCTAAGTGACAAACACATTACTGATAATAAATAAAGTAATAGAAAATAAGACATGGTAGCCTTTACTCTACGCATGGGATAAATTCTATTATCTCTTCAAGTATACGACATAGGGTATAGATGTCCATTCAGTGTTTAATTAAAGTTTATTTATTAGTGGAAATTATTTCGTTTTATTCCTTACAATAATGGTTCACGATCTTAGTAAGAAAGTAAAGTAGAATATTGTTACTTAACTTTAATGTATACTCAACAACTTTTATATGAAAGTATTTTTTTATTGATATATTTATTGGGACGATTATGCGTCACTCTAACGTATAAAATTAATGTTTTAAGTATTTTGTGAATCTAATACGGATTTAGACATTTATAATTATAATTATAATTTTTAAAAATTACAGAGAATCATTGATATGGTAAATAATTTTTAATAACTAAAAAATTATAAAGATGAATGGTTATATGTTTATAAAATGGTTTTTGGCAATAATTACATCAAAATTTAATTTGTTTACCTATTTGAACTAATAAATGTAGTTATTGGGGTTATTTTTTTTCCCAAACTTATTTTCAACAAATTAAATATTATGAAATTATAATAATTTAATATTTAATGAAATTTTATAATTAATATAATTTTTCTTAAATTTGTGATAATAATAAATTAGATTATTAAAGATAATTCATTGATAATAATAAAATTAATAAAAAACAATTTAATTTAATAGATTGTCAATTGAATTGATAAATTTAATTTAATCTACATAATTAATATATACATTCTAATTGTTTTTGTGAATAAAGTATTTTGGTATGTATAAATTACTAGTATTTTTATTTGTATTTTTATCATCAAATTCATATCTTTCAAGAAGCACTAGCTTCACTAAGCTCCTTCAAAATTTCTATTACAACAATAACAAAAGATATGCATCAACATTTTAATCCCCACATCAAAATAATACAATTTCAAAGTACAAGAATTGAGAATGAGTGCGCAACACTAACAAGTGCCATGAACCGAGACCAGATCCATTAATAAAGGGAAACATTTACACCAAACTGATCTATAGCCTTCGCTAACAACCTCTGTGAAATACCACACCATCCATACTTCCCCTCAGAAGACACCCATATATGTGCATATATGTTCGACGAGGGCAGTAAACCAAGGAGATCAATATCCAAAACTGCATATAAAATTTCTAGCATAAAAGAGCATCCACATACTCAGAGGCAAAGAAAGACATACCCAACAAGCCCAAGACAAACCAAGTTATAAGTATATGTTGAAGCAGGTTGTGATTGACAAATTGCAAGTTACAGGTGCATATAAAATGAGTGAAAACAGAGTTTTGGCCACATGAGTACACTAATGCTAACACGCCACTAAGTAGCATAGAAAATAAACCATCAAAAGAGACCATGTAAGCATTATACCGATGAAAACAAAGAGAATCCTCCTCCTCTAGAACATGTACAAAAAAATAAGTGAAAAGTCACTCTGACTACTCTATTCACCACCAACGAAACCATAAAATTGCACACATGAGATATTACTAAAACATGATTTTATCACTTGAGCTCTTCAGAACATGACGAGATAAGTTGACTATCATAATAATTGTGGCCAAAAGACATGTCATAAAAATTAACAACAAAACTCATAAGTCTACCATCATTAGTCTTGATCATAATAAATAATACTGGGAGTTTGTCCACGATCAATTGGAGGATCAATAAGGTCTCCAAAGGTAGAGTCACTCACTAGAAAACCTTCAACAAGAGCTAAGTGGGAGTCCACACTAACCAAACAATACTTGAGGTTACAAATCATTCTTTTGACATCCTCCAAGGAAGAAAAAAGATTGTAGGTCTCAATTTTTTTGTTCTTAAATATGAAGCAAAGCAAAGTGGCCATTTGTTGGTGTAAGGCCAACGAATTCAAAAAATGAAGTTGTTGTTTTTTGTTTTTTTAGTTTTTAGTTTTTTGCTTTGTTTTGTTTTGTTTTTGTTTTTTGCTTTGTTTTGTTTTTTTTTTCCTGAAATTTGCGAGGGTCTGGTATCCATTTCAAATCCTCCCCCATCACCTAAGAATTCGAGTGATAAGGAGGGTCCTCAACCTCTTTACTCTCCAGCGATAAAATCTCTTTCTTGACTTCCAAAGGAATTGCATCAAAGAAGGTGGCCACAAAGTCATAGGTAAAGGGATGGATTCTCTTTGTTCCAACATTGCCTCCTCCACCTCTCCTACTACTCATTCTCATCCTAGGAGGCATGAGAGCAACTACCAAAGAACACTGAGAACAAGAGAGAGAAGAACCCCTTCCTCCAAAACAAGAAAAGGGAAAAAATACGCCTCCCTAAAAGCTTGAACTCAAAACTACTAGGTCATCTTCCAAAAACCATACAATTAGGGACAATTTAATCAAATTTTCAATCTCCCTACAACAAAAGGACATGTCAAAACTCCCTCGCCAAGAGGTAAAAACTTCAGAGTATAGACCAAATTTAAAAGGACTATGACAACACCCATAATCCTTATCTTTGTCAATTGAAGATAGACTAAGAGCTAATTGACCAAATTGAAACAAGGAAATTAACCATAACTCTGACACAAAAAGTCATTATCCCTACCACTGTTAGGAGGAAAACACCATGAATAGAATTACAAAGAACCCACAATTCGACAAACGACCTAAGAGACCAGAGAGTTAATTGACCAAATCGAACCAGGGCAATTAACCAGAATTCTGGAACATTGGTCATTATCCCAATCACCATTAGAAGGCAAGCATCGTGAATATAATTACAAAGAACCCACAAAACAACGAACATCTTGAGGGACCAAATCAATATAGATACAACCTCCAATAAACCATACAAGGAAAGTAAAAATATTATCTTACCAGAAACATACCACCATTCCAGACCAAGAAACGAAATAAACTTAACATCTTTTAACAGATGCACTTGAAAAATATTGTGCACCCAATGCCAGAGAAGAATACCATACCACATTGAGCAAATGAGAATAGATATAGAACTCACCAACTCATAACACTTGAGGGGGACAAAGAGCAAACCTCACCTCCATTCATACTAACCTAGTAACATAGCTAACCCTTTTGCATAACTGCCAATTTAAAACTACAGGCCTCGCTGGTAGTTTGTGCTCTCACCTCAACGATCCCCTGCCATTGTATTTAAACATATATGAAACCTGTAGTGGATGGCACACCACCTAACCATTCGCTCGTGTCTAAAATTCACCCCATTGGAGTATGTACATTTAAATTGTTACATAAATAGAGAAGATGTAATTACTTAGTTTTGAGTCTTTGAATTACTATATAAATAAAAATTACTTAAATTTTGAGTTTATGTTGATTCATATGTAACATGTGCATTTTTAGTTTTGAGTTTTCGTTCAAATAGTTATGAGCGAATTTAAAACCTCACTTATAAAATTACTTTATTGACTTTCGTTGTGAGTAAATCTATAATCAAAATTAACAATTTATTTATTTATCATGCATAAACCATAAAAATTATTATAAAAA
>APFE030787360.1:1956-14035 GCA_000404065.3 Pinus taeda
AACAATGCATCCATCGGTACTACTATCGTCCCTAACTTCATTTCCCTGCTCATTGATCAGATGAGAGGTACTTCCCATGAGTCCCAGACTGCATAGGTAGGATGCCTTGACAAGAGAACTAATCAATCATGTCCTCACAGGAGAACACATCAATCCTGCTACAATCGCCATGGAGAACACATCAATCCAGGCTGCCATGGAGAACACATCAATCCAGGGCTCACAGGAGAACACATCAATCGTGCTACAATCGCCATGGAGAACACATCAATCCAGGCCTCATAGGAGAACTAATCATCCTGCTACACAAGAGAGCAAATAATCCTGTTCCACAAGAGAGCAAATCATCTTTTTCCAGTGCGCACCACCAGGGGAGGGTGAGTCACCCTGTGGTCGCATGTTGGTCCAGTAAGAACCACAAGCCCTCAGAGCTCCCATAGCTTAATGTATGCAACATGCAGGACCTTTGTACAAGGGTTTCTTGACGACTCCAAGTCATTTGGGAAAATCACAGATTAGATCTTTCCTCGAGGCTTTGACAAGGTGTATCGACCTGTACATCATCTTAATGTGATGGAGCCTCCTTGCTCATCGACTTACCATATCCCAGATGATGTCTATTTGCTGGAGAAATTGACGAATACGAGATTCCTCAATAATCGAATCCCACCTCTGGTTGTTACAGAGAATCACAATGGCATCCAATGTAAATCCAAACAACTCTCTGAAGAGCTTTCACAACTAGATAGCCTCACATGAGGTCATTCTAGCAACAATATATTCTGCTTCGACGATGCTCAAAGCCATTGACCTTTGCTTCCTGCTCATCCAGGATATCGAAGCAGATCCCAAGGTGAAATAACACTCGAAAGTGCTCTTACGGTCCATTACACTTCTTGCCAAATCAACATCAGTATATCCAAGTAGTCTCACATCTCCGGCAGTGTATCTTAACCCATTGTACCATGAAGATATCTCAGAATATTCTTGGCATCAATCCTGTGAGGTTCAACCAAATATGAGCTCACAAAGCTAACTGCAAAACATATGTTCGGATGGAGGTTCACCAAGAACATCAATGCGAATGAGTTTGTGAAACTCAGAGGCATTTCCTAAATTTGGTCCGACATCACTACCATATAACTTCTAAAAGTTAAGATCCTCGAGGTAGTCACAGGCTTTCAATCCATCATACCGAATCTTTCCAATATCTTTACCACATATTTTCCTTGAGTTAGGAAAATTTCCCTTGGCTTCTGCCACACTTCAAGTCCTTGGTCCTTCATTTCAAATTCAGAAGCCAACTCCCTCTTACATTTGTGAATGAGAGGGTTTGCACCTATTAGAAAGAGGTCATCCACATACAACACCAGTATGAGAGGCTTGTCATCTTCAACCTTAAAGTAAAGGTTAGGATCGGCTTCACTCCTAGTGAACTGTGAATCCCAACTTCATCAAGTAGCTATCGATCCTCTCATACCATGCTCAAGGTGCTTGCTTCAACCCATAGAGAGCCTTCTTCAACCTGCGTACATGAGATTTTCAATCATAAATCTCAAATCCTTCGGGTTGCTCCACATAGACCTCTTCTTTGATCGAGCCGTGTAAGAATGCAGTCTTGACATCCATCTGATGTAGGTTCCATCCTTGTGAAGCGACAAGGGCTATGATCGAGCAGATGGTCATATATCTGGCAACAGGTGCAAATATCACATCATATTCTATACCTTCCTTCTGGGAGAAACCACGCGCAACAAAACGATCCTTATACTTTTCCGTACTTCCATCTACTGCATGCTTTATCTTGTAAAGCCATTTGAAAGTAACAACTGTCTTGCCCTGGGGTCTGGGAACTACTTCCCAAACATCATTCTTCATGATAGAATCATATTCTTTGGTCATAACATCCTTCCATACTTGATGCTTGACTGTGTTTGAGAATCATGAAGGCTTATTTTGTATGATCGTGCTCATGATGGTCAAGTATCCCTGATACCTATTAGGTTTCTTACTTTTAAGAAAGGTTCCTCGGGGTGCAGCATGTCCTTCAGCATCATCAAGTAGCCCCCTAAGCCATGAAGGCCTCTTCCTAGAAGAGGAAGGCTCATGTGGAGGAGGATCAATTGGATCCACGGGTTCTTCTACATCAGATATTGATTCATCATCCTTTTCTTTCGGTTCCCTGGTGTCAACTTCTTGAGAGCTCCTCAAAGTCGGAAGATTGTTGACCTTGCTGAGAGCCATATCTTCGTCAAAGGTGACATCATGACTAATTACGACTTCCCTTTGACTGGATACATAGATTCTATAGCCTTTAGTATTTTCACCATAGCCCATGAAAATTCCCTTCTTTCCAGATGCAACCAATTTATTTCTTTTTTTTCTTCGGCACATGAAAATATATAGGGCTTCCAAAAATTCTAAAATGAGAAACATCAGGTTTCTTACCGGTGAAATTTTCTTCAGGAGTATTGGAACCTAATGCTTGATGAGGGCATCGATTTTGTAAATATATGGCAGTGTTTGTAGTTTCAATCCATAGAAACTTCAAAAGTCTTTGATCATGTAGCATGGCCCGGATAGCTTCCACAATTGTACGGTTCTTCCTTCTCGCCACACCATTCTACTCTGAAGTATGTGGTGTAGTAGTCTCCCTCTTAATGCTAGCCTTAGATATGCCTGAGTGAACCAACTGTAATATATCGGAGGTCTTGCTTTGGCTTGAGGGGAACGGTCCCATTTTGAGCTTTCCTATGGCACATCTCGGACATACACCTTCTTTCTCTACTTGGAATTCATACCTCCTTGTCACCATTTGTTTTACACCGAGTATAGGTTTATAATGAAGGGGGGCAAACCTCAGATGCCAACATTCGAACTGAAGAGATGTGTCATAAGACATGACACCTAGTGGACTTCCATCGACCTGATATAATGACCCAAGAGTAAAGGCATATTCAACATTATTTTTCCATATACGTACCTTACCATTGCTGAAGGTTACCTTGTAGCCTTTGTCTTCCATTGCCAAGATGGACACTAGGTTCTTTTTGAGGTCAGGTGCATTTAATACATCTTGGACTTTCTAGCCTTCTTGAATGGTTGTCCTCTTCCTCGATCCCCAGCTCTCCTCTTACCTTTGCTGTTGAATTTGTCATTCCTTTGATTTGCCATCAGAGGGATTTTTTTATCATTGTCACGGTGAGAGTCCTTTCTATCAGGGCATTCCCTTGCATAGTGAATTGCTTTATTACAGATGTAACATAGTCCTTTTCTTCCACCCTTAGGTCTAGCCTTTCCTTTTGATTTAGTCCCAGAATTATTTATTTTCTTTGCATGAGAAGAAAAGGCAGCAGGAGGACCTTTAGGCATGGGCATTTCTTGCACTTCTTCCCTTGTTTCTTCTTGAATGCATCTAGCCATTAATTCCTCGGAACCAGGAATTACATTATAGTTTAGAAGAGTAGCCCTGAATACATACCATTCGGATGGTAATCCTCCAAGGGTCGTGAGTGCCATTCCCCTATCAGTGATAGCCTCCCCAATAGATAGGAGATCATTCCTGATTTCGGTGATCCTTAAGAAGTATGCTTGCATACTCTCATCTTTACCCTTCTTAATTTCCTTCATCTTATTCCTAAGAAACAAAACTTGATTTGCATCATTAACTTTAAATAAACTCACCAGTCTATCGTAGATTTCCTTGGAGGTGTCTAGATCAAAGATGTAGGCCACCAAGCGCTTGTCGATAGAGTCCTGGTTGATCTTCTTCGCTTTAATTTCTCCGTTCTTCCATTTGTTCCTGGCAACAGGAGGTGCATTTGATGGAGGCTCAACAAAATTGCCTCTCACGTAACCCAACACTCCTTGATCCTCCAGGGTTAGATCGATAGACATCTTCCATCCGTGATAGTCAGCGTCTCATGGACATGTCTTCGGCAGGAAAGAATGTTGAGGACCCCATAGTTCTTTTAGGATAGCCTTGCCAATTTTCTCTTCGGTGATTACTCTTTCTCTTGCTCGGGCTTTGTCTTCACCTCAGCTCTGATACCATGTTAAGTTAAGGTATGTTCTATGCTTATAACAGTTTACTTCTTTTTCTTATTATATCCCACAGATTAGCAATCACATATACATAAAGTAAAGTGCAGATAGAACATTAAACGATTGACAGAAAACAAGCCAAGACAAGAGACACAAGATGTGGCGGCTAGCCAGGGACAAACCCCACAATGTGTGGGGAAACCCTTTGATCAAATCTTCTTTTACCTTCAATAACTTAGCAGAGAGAAATAGTACAATAAATCTGATTCATATCAGCAGTAGCAAACCCTAGATCAACAACATCAACATTAGCGGCTTCATTATCAAACTAGGGCAGACAATATCTCACAAACCGACCGTCGGATTGACTTCATTCCACCACCAAAAGTTGCAGCTTCCAGAGGAGGTTTAGATGAACCTAGAACGCAGTTCAGATGAGGAGATCTTCTAGGCCACGCAGGTCAATCTTTAATTCTGCAGTTGCAGCTTCAATTTCAGCAGTGTCCGGCTTCAAACTAGGGCAGTCGATATCTTGCAAACCGTTCATCAGATTGATTTCATTCCACCACCAAAAGTTGCGGCTTTTAGAGGAGGTTCAGATGAACCTACAATGCAGTTCAGATGAGGAGATATTCTAGGCCATGCAGGTCAATATTTACTTCTGCAGTTGCAGCTTCAATTTCAACATTTTCTAGCTTCAAATGTGTGAGAGAGAGACCCATTTATGCACAGTAGAGAAGAGACTCATTTCTGTGCAGTAGAGAGAGAGAGATGTGGTGAGAAGTGTGAGTGCAAATGAGGAAAATTCCTCTTATATTTATACACAATGTTGGTGTTTGAATAGATGTGACTGTTGGGCTTCTGAGCCTACATGAGTTGTAGGTCGGCTTGGTAATAATTCCATAATCAAAATAAATTCATATCTCCATGAATACTTATCGGAATCAGATGATCTTTATATCAATCCTACACCTCTCGACGAGAGGAATTTAATAAAAATAATATCAGCCATGAATAAGATGACCCACA
This sequence comes from Pinus taeda, assembly GCA_000404065.3. NCBI lineage: Eukaryota > Viridiplantae > Streptophyta > Pinopsida > Pinales > Pinaceae > Pinus > Pinus taeda. Next base: position 7,030 of record APFE030787360.1, read on the forward strand.
TGAAGTTTTGCCCTGGTTGCCAATTTTAACAGAGATTATGAGTGAAGCTTATCTTGAGTTAAGATTCCCTTGAGTTGTTTAAGCACGTTGATTAGAGACCTTTTAATGGTACTTAATAATAGCGAAATGCAAATCTTAAACAAGATACATTGCTTATGGATACAAGTGCAAATTTCACAAGATATCAAATAACCCAAGATGAAAAATGCTAACAAGAGTTAATCAAGATGCTGGTCACGGATTTATGACAGTTTATATAAACACTACTATAGAAAATTTAGATTCACCAATGTATAACAACAATGCATAAACCACTCCAAATAGTGAAAATTACTCAACACATTGAAGCATAATTTTTCCAAATTAACCAACAATGTAAATCAACTTTTTTGGCATACTTTATGATGGAGTATTCAACAATATTTCAGATCCGATTTTAAGATTACAATAGTAAGTAAAAACAAATCACCAAGACAAAAATTCCCAAACTAGATAGCTAATATGCCCAAAAATAGCAAAATGCACCAGAACTTGAGAATTTCAAATTTAGGGCTCTAGGTGAGTTTGCCTTAACAATTTTCAGATCTGATATGATTATTACAATAGTGAATTAACCGGAGATCAATAATTTAACCCAGGCAAAAATAGCTACCCAACACTTTCTAAAAATAGAAACTTTTCACCAAAATTGAAAAAAGTTAATGTTTTGAGTTTTTAGTGAATAAGATTCATAAAATTCAGAACTGATAAACTAATTACAACAGTAAGTTAGTTACATATTAGCAAGCTAAAAATACTAAATATGCTGCCTCAAATGTCTAAAAATAGTAAGTTTCTGCAGGGGAATTGAAAATTCAAAATTTTAGTCCTAATTAATTATATGCTTCAGAAATATTTCAGACTTGAATTTCATAGTTATGCAGTAAATTCCATCAAACTAAAATGTTAGATCTATGCAAAATTAAAGATGCCCAAGTGGCCAAAACCTGTGAAAACTTAGACTTTGCAATTTAAATTGATTTTGACCAATTAGGGTATGATTTTAGAGCCTAGAAACTTATGATTTAAATGTTGTAATGAAATTGAAGCAAAATGAGGGTTTGGAGGTCAAACCCTAGGTCCAAGTCCTTGAAGATCCCACCATTGAAAATTGTTGAAAATTTGGGATTACTTTCCGTTTTCTAGATATGACTTTTGAGATCTTAATCATGCAAAATGCCAAGTATGTAGCCTTAAATATTCGGATTAGGATTTCAGGTCAAGTTTGGGGCAAACAATGCCAAAATTTGGACAACTAGGATAAGAGAAGCGAATGAGCTAGGATGATAGATCAGGCCAAAAGGAGGCTGGAAATGGCCAAGAAGAGCCAACACTTTTCCCATAAAGGCTAGGGTTTGGGAAACCAAGGTGATGGGGCTAAGGCTAACGCCTAAGGCCTATGGCCTAGAGCTTAAAGGCCACAAAAAGGAGGGCCATAAGCCCTTAATGGCTTATGGTATTTGGAGAGGATGCCGAGGGAGGAGGGCCGAGGGGAGAAAGGAGAGGGAGAGGAGGATGAGAGGGCTGGATGGAGGGAAGAAAAGAGAAAATAGGTCTGCACAGGCCTAGGAAGGGCTAATGGCCAGTCTAGGAGGGCCAAAAATATGATGCAGAAGGCAAGGGTGGCTGATGTAGACCAAGAGAGAGAGACATTGGGCCCGGAGGGGGTAGATCTAGACCTGGGAGAGCTATAAACTGAAAAACACTAACTTTGAATTTTTTTTATGCTTCAAATTTTTTATTTTCTAAAAATTCTATTGTGGAAACTTGAAAAAATTCAAAGAGGCTAGGTATTACCCTCAAGGGCCTAGATCTAGCTCTTCTTCCACTTAAATCCTTGATATAATTTGCAAAAATAAAAATAGAAACACCCAAACCCCAAATATATACAAAATAAATCTAAAACCCCAAACCCAAGTGGAAAAAATAAATTACAATTACAATTTATAATTTTATTCACAAAATACATGGGTTCTTAAATGGACTTTGAGAAAATATTTTTTTACTTGAAAGAATGACTAAAATGCTTCAGAAAAATTAATGATTCACTATAGCCCAAGTGAATATTAAATCCACCATATAAAAATTAGAGATCCAAACAATAGTGCTTCTTGCCCAAGTTTGTGAACTTGGAGGCCAAGGATTGAAGTACCTACAAAAACTATGTATTTATCTCAAAAAATAATCTGTTAGATCACATGGGGAATCAAACCACATAAGATTAGCCAAAAACTATCAATAGTATGATTTTGTCTCCATTTAATGAAAAATAAATCTTACCAATATTCAACACAACATAAAAATTCCCGTAGTCAGCACATACCACAAATCAATAAGCAAGAACACCTTGAACTACACCCCAAAGTCTTTTATTATGATAGAAAAAATAGTTCCCAGCGGGACAATAGTTTACACAATGCTTCAACAACAATTCTAGCCAGAGATCAAGATGACTGGAGACTCAAATGACTCTAATTTATAGATAAATCCTCCAAATCGAAAAATAATGGCTAGTTTCTTTGATCCTTGTCAAAATAATATTTGCCGTTGATAAATACTTCAATATTTTTTAATCTTGGCCCTTGAATTCTTATTTTTGAGGAATTTTCTAATTTGTCATTTAATTCCATTTTAATTAGCTCAAAATTAATTATTTAGAGCTAATTTCCTAAAAAAATTGACTTTGACTTAACCACCGAGGTCCAAGGGTTGAAATTTTCTTGAAAAAGATAATATTCCCTTGGTGGAGGACCTTTAAAAATTGATTCCTTGAAGACCCACGAATTTTTCCATTTGGAGAATTTATTTTCCTAGACAATTTAATTTTGACTCTAATTAATTAATTTTCTAGCTTAAGATTTAATTTAGTTTTGCCAGAAAAATTAATTAACTTGCACATGAGGGGATTAATTATTTTTTAGACCCTCTAATACATATTATTTTTCTTTTACAAGACCCAAAGAGGGAATACACATTTGTTTTAGACCCTTAAGACACATAACCATCCGTGACTCAATATGATTTAGTAAACCAAGTGATTTGTAATAAAATAATTTAGCCAATTCACTTAAATTATTCCTAAACCACTTTTACATCAGACTCGACTAAAATACTAGGGCGCACCTAATAATTTGACAATAAATTTCACCCTAGCTCTAGGGGTTTAAGTTGAAGGAAAAAAACTCTTCTTATTAGCCGTGTCGAAAAACACAGGTAATTAGTGAGGTTAAAAAAACCTCCTATGATGGAATTTGTTATCAAATTATAAGCTTACATAGGTTATTACATACACTCATGGTTTTATTAAGATCATTTATAATATACAACTTGTAGAATGGGATGACCATGACATAGGGATTGTTGATATTTGATCTGATCATTGTTGAAAAGATTAGTACTTCCGCTTCCTTGGAACTTTGATAATTTGAGTGCAACATATGAATCCATATGGGGGCACATTGCTTCTAAGAAGTAACGCGAGAATCCCAAAATCGTGCATCCAAGGAAACAAAAGTCCATCAAATAGATATCCATTAAACATAGAAATCATCATGCATATATAGAAAATACCTCTGGAATAAAAAATCTACTCTATCTAACTGAAATATAAAAGACATAATATAATTGTCTAAAATAAGCTAACTAATGACATAAATAAAAGGGAGTAGGGTTAGAGATACCATACAAAGCGATTCCCTTGGCATTAGATATCATCGATGAGGAACAATCTCTGGCATCTGTCTGCTAACTGGTACGTCACTTGGCTACTTTTTAGATGTCCCTTGCTGAAGTTTGACCCTCTTAGGTCAATGTGATTTCTCATCACTATGCTGCATATCTCCATTAATATGAAACCTTATTTTTTTGCTTGGTGGAGGAGATGGGAGGTGGAAAAGTGACATATATCTGATTCAAAGTGAGGTGAATGCTCTCATGGTACAACTTGTTCACCACTTTCCAACTTCTTTGGAACTTCCACATGCTATCTTCTTTCTACTTCTCTGTATAACCTGACCATACCACATGCTGCTGTTGGAATAATGGCATAAGACAAATCCATCTGAATTCACCCACCTAAATCAACCACACACTACCAAGAGAGAAGCATTCCCCACACATCTGGTGCATCAATTAACGCAATATGAAAATGAAGAAGATGAAAAGAATAGTGAAAGGAAAAATGATAAGGTGACGGAAAGATGAAAAATGATGAGAGATAGGTGCCAACAAATGTTTTGGCATTGAGGACACAATGAATGAAGAATGAAAGATCACAAGAAGATATGATGAAAGAGGATGCCATTGAAGCGCTGAGAACGAGTCAAACTTATCCTAGACAATAGTGCCAAAAAATGTTGTGCCACTTGATGGGTTAAATGGAAAGATGAGAGAAAAATAATGGTAATTCCATTAACCCTAGCAACGATAAAAACTTGTCCCTGGCAACAACGCCAAAAAATGTTGTTCCGTTTGATGGGATAAATGAAGGATGAAAGATCACAAGATGATAGAATGTCATAAAGCTTGACAATGAGCAAACTCATCCCCAAAAACGGTGCCAAAAATGTTGTTGCCCGAATTGTATAGGCACCGCGACAACACTCAGGATGGGGGCTACCACTCTGCTCTCCACCCACTCCGTTCTAGATGTTTCCCAACAACAGGCTATGGGGGGTAGTCCCTATGGAATGAAGTGAAGGAAAGAAAGTTGAGAATCAACTTACTTGGGAGACATGGATGAGTGGCATAGCCACTTGGCTGAAATTAAACAAGATTATGATTTAATTAGATTTTCTATTATGACGCCAAGGACTTCAACCTTTCTAGAATCCATTGAACAAATGTTATGATATGGTCTAGAAATTCTTAAGTTTAATTGCTCCATAACCTTCTTGGTCAAAACATTCTTAGATGCACCATAATCTAGCATGCAATTGTGAAGTAATTTGTCATTGATGTCCAAAGTAAGAAAGAATGATTCATGATTTTCATTAGTCATAGAGCAATTGATATCCTTTAATTTGATTTTTTCGTCTTGATGATTAATTCCATTATCTTCTTGTTGCATCATACCCAAAGCCCTTAAGAAAGATTCCCTTTGAGATGGAATCTTTAAAAGTTTAAGTACAGGGACAAACATCTTAATATTATTTATCCATGTGGTCCAATCCATGTTTAAGCCAGATTTGTATCTTTTGGCGAGAACTTGCTTGTTCTGACTTTGACCTTTGCCCTTCCTTTGATATGTGTAACCCTTATTTTTTGCAAGTTCTAGAACTTGTTCCTGAGTTGGTTTATCACCATATGCCTGAGTAATGGGGTCCTCTTCTTCATCAAAGGTGTTTATTGCAAAGGTTGAAGAAATCATATTGGTGCATGGGCTTTCACTTGATTCACCTTGACTTGCATTATTAATTCATTGATATCTGCTTTCTTCTAAGATTCTTCTAGCCAAAGCACAAGTAATTTCTTCATGAAAACTGTCACAAAGTCTATGGAAAGGAATAGATTCATCAACTATTTTGGCAGACTCAAGCGGTGTAGGATGCCTTTGATCATTTATGAAATTCCTTTTTTGTCGTTGGTTGTTATTGTTTCAGGGAGGCATACCCTGTGTTTGCATCTTGGAATTCATCTCGATTTGTATTAATTGATTATTCATGTCATTTATCTATTTGGTGTGTTCAATTTCCATATTCCTAACCAGTTTGTTTAAATTTTTAATTGTATTTGATTCTTCTTTGATTTTGATCAGAGTTCTTTCGTAACCAGGGATATCAAATTTACTTGAAGCCTTTTCATATTTTTCTAACTCTTCAACTGTGTTTTGGGCATCCGCTAAAGTGGAAGGGTGAGCCCACCTTATCTCATACTGAACTTCTACATGGTGTTATGGGATAAAACACCCTAGGGTCTGGGTTGAGAACTCCAACTGATCGAAGGGCATACACCCACAAGAAGCAAGAAAACAAACAATCCTAATGCTTAAACTACTAAAGTGGGATGAAGAGATAGTACTCGTATGTCCTGTCCTATGTTTGAGGATGTTCCCATAGGGTCCAAAGCCTCTGCTTCCTCTAATGCTTCTAAACCTGCAACTCATTCCAGAAAAGCATATATTCTAGTAGTAGTTCAAAGCATGTTCAAGATATGAACTGTTAGATTATTATATATATATATATATATATCATACATAATTAGATCATAACATGAGTTGAAGCATAAAGATCATCACATCAGGAACAAGACATAGCTTCTTTATTGATGTCTACAAAGAATTTGGAAGAATACAACTTGATTCGACCACGTCTCTGTTAAACACACATGGGGAGCAAGAAAGATGTAAAAGATAAAACATGCAATTCAATTTTATTAACAATTTGATATACATTTATAGTACATTTGGTGACCGTTGGGATTCACATCCCAAGGTCCCTTGGACTGCTTTGTCCATTCGACTTCCACACTAACCCATTTAGGATTAGGTGTCCAACATTCCCCCCCTTAATCTGAAGGATTATGTATGAGTCCAAGGAAAGAGCTGTAATACAAAATGTGCAAAAATGCATGGGAGCACTAGGCTGAATGTGCTCTCTGAAATGTTGGTATAAAGGGCGGTGGTTTAAGGATGGCCACCAACACTGGAACGCTTAGTGCAGTTCCTGGAACTCTTCCAAAGTTGGCAAGAAGCTGAAGTCTTCTGCTAGAGGAAGTGATCCTATTGTTTTAAAGATGGAAACCTTCAACCATAAAAGGGAGGTCTCACCCCACATAAAAGGTAAAACTTCAACCTGAAAAGGGAAGTCTCAACCTGTGATTGTTTAATGATGACCAACAACTCTGGAATGCTTAATGCAATTCCTGGAACTCTTCCAAAACTGGCAAGAAGCTGGAGTCTTCTGCTAGAGGAAGTGTTCTCAATTTTGTTCCCGAAACTCTTCCAAAACTGGCAAGAAGCTGAAGTCTT
>APFE030787360.1:24764-35042 GCA_000404065.3 Pinus taeda
GCTCCTCTCAACAGGGGATTAGTTCCTCCTTGTATGGGATGCATGAACCACATGGAGCGAACAATCCACGTAACAAATCCTTCTAGAAAACTCTAGAATCAACCCAAGATGAGTTTTTTAAGATAAAAATTGCGCCTTTTGACTTTTACAGGGGTATGCACCCTCTCCTTTACATACAGAGCATATAAGTACATAGATATCTTGAACAAAAGGTGCGGGCCCGCAGGAAAAGCTAAGAGAAAGTGCGGAACCAGAGTTATATTGATTTTTTAATGTCTTTCTCTCTTTTCTCAAGCTTGTTTTGAAGAGCTGAGGTTTAAGACTTGCTTAGGAAGCTGGTATAGGTGATGATAGGCCTACACCGACTGCAAATAATCAAGGTGACGATATTTTTGTGTAACAGGGATATGTAAGACCTTAGGGTCCACCTAGGAATAGGCACCACAAAAGAGACACAGAGGGTGACACAACTGAGACTGAGAGAGTCCTCCATTCCGTACGAAGGAACTTGGAGAGATTGACTCACTAGGTACCTATGGGAACAATAGAGGATCTATTAGAGGTAATGCAGAGACCCGTGGTAGGAGTACCAAGAGATTGAGTGTGGATTTTTCGACGGGTGGCTACTGCCATCGTCTTCTTCCGAGATGCACATCTAGAGCATGGCCCACAGATATAGATTATAGATATCCTGATCTTTTTGATAGAAATTATTGGGCTTAAGCCCTAATTTTGGAGGATATTTTTGTCTTGATTTTGTATAATATTTTGAACATATAACTTCTATATATATATAGATAGTTTCATGATGTGACGACCATATGTACATATGATTTTTGATTATTTTTTATTTTAATGTGATGAATGATTAATATGCCAATATAATGCTTGATTAGATATGGAATAAAAAAATGATTTTTCTAATTGTGGTATATGAATAAATGTGATAAAATTAAATGATATTTGTAATAAACACACTCTTAGAAATTGGCGATATAAATAAGGATCTCTCACACGATATATGTTGTTTAACTGAGACACCACTAGTTGTGAATCCAAGTATACTTTTAATGAAACAATACCAGGAGATATTGCTTCAGATATTAAGTTAACAACAACATTATATTTGACAAAATTTTTTGAATCAAGGTTGATGCATATGCCTCTTGAAACCAACAATCGACCAGATGGATAGTAAATCACCCAAGCCATGAAAGCCAAATTCTGGGTATGTCGACTAGCACCATCGATGAACCCTAGATATACCAAATCATCCAGCGATACCTACAAAAGCAGATAAAAAATATTGATATCACTATGAAACTTATAGAAATATATGCACAAATATATACAATATCTACAACTAAGAAAATGCTAAGCATAAGTGTAGGCATAGTACTGCTTAAGATAGAGCCCATTTCTAGGCTCCACCAAACCATTTCCATCAAAATCAACCAATTCGTAAGCTCCCATTTTCAAGACATTTTTAATGATAAAAGGACTATATGACATGGGTTTGAAATTATTTGCCCCCAAGGCATCTTTGTCTTGGTCATAGGCCATGGCAAGGTCATCTTCAGAGAAAAACCTGGGACACACAACCTTATCTTATTGGATCTTCACTCTCTTTTTATGAGCTTCGTTAATTATGGCTGCATCTTGACTCTGCTTGTTAAGACATTCCAAATAAACGAAGTGTTCTTCAAGACTGTAAGTGTCTGGAAGAAGTTCTACATCTAATTTAAGATAAGGAATTTCACATTCCACAGGGAAGATCGATTCCAAACCATAAACGAGTTGAAAAGGAGTGAAACCTGTAGTGGTATTAACAGACATCCAGTATGCCCAAAGCACAAGATATAACATGATATGCCAATTGGATCGAGATTTATTAATTGTCATTTGCAGGATAATTTTTAGGGATCTATTCACGGCTTCCACCTGACCATTGGCCTGAGGATAGTAAGGAGATGAATGCTCCTGCTGGAAACCCAACTTGAGAGCCAATTCAACCATCATCTTGTTCTAGAAATGACTACCATGGTCAGTGGTAATCTCCTTTGGAATACCAAAATGAGAAATGACTTGGTTGAATAGAAATAGGGCTTCTGTTTCACCATTATTCACAAAAGTGGGCATAGCTTCGGCTCACTTAGTAAAGTAGTGCACTGCTACAATAATATACTTACAACCCTTTACCGAAGGCGGGTTACAAGTTGTAAAATCAATGCCCCACTTTGTGAACGGACTGATGGTAGTAACAAGAAAGAGAGGAACTAGATGAGCGGGCATTTTCTGAGTATAAACCTGACAGGGATGGCATTTTTTGACCGCTTCAACACAATCTTTGAAAATCGAAGACCAAAAATAACCTGCACGCAATATTTTGTGCGCTGTAGCAAGCCTAGATAGATGAACACCACAAGCTCCATTGTGGCAATCATTAAGCATTGAATCATCTTCTTCTAAGGTTAAGCATTGTCCAAGGATTAAATCAACCCCACGATGATATAAACTATCACCGATAATAACATAAATTTTAGCTAAGTGACACAATTTTCTTCATTCATCCTTTGGAAAAGTGAGAGGAAACTTCAAAGTCTGAAGATATATTCTAATATATCCATACCAAGGATCTTGTGAAGAAATAAGGAAAAGATGTTCATCAGGGAATGATTCCTCATAAACCATTTATTCTTCACAAGGAAACTCTAATATTAATTCCGCAAATACTAAATATTTCTTAGATTTCGTTGACAAGAACTCGAGATTGAATTCTTGTAAAGTAAAAATCCGTCTGTTATATTTTCCCCCAATCAATCGCCTACTGAGAACAAAATGAAATGGGTTGAAAGCCACTAAGACAAAAGTTTTTCTAAGAAGAATATAGTGTCAAAATTGTTGGACAACATGAACAACTTCCAAAGCTAATTTCTCTATAGGAGAGTATTGTAATTCAGGACCTCCCAAGCCTCTGCTTAGATAATAAATCATGTGCTCATGGAGAGCATCGTCTCCCTGAACCAGAACCATACTAATGGTTGATTCTGTCGCAATGATATATAAGAGGAAATTCTTGCTATAATCAGGTGGAATCAGTAAAGGAGTAGAGGTAAATTCATTTTTCAAAGCATCGAACGAGTGCTTAGTGAAATCATCCCATAGAAATGGAACTCCTTTTCTCAGCAATATCCTAAATCCCTTTGTGATCTCAGCATAATTAATGATAAATATCCTCAAGAAACTGGCTTTTCCTTAGAGACTTTGAAGTTGATGGATTGTAGATGGGGGAGGCAATTGAAGTATTTCCTCAACCTTGAAAGGGTCTACGTGAATCCCTTCGTTAGACACTATGAATCCCAATAGCTGACCAGATGTGACAGCGAAAATGCATTTATTTAGATTCAACTAGATTTTATAATGACGACATCACTAAAAATTTAATCAAACATGACGAGGATGATCAATTCTCTTTTGAGAATGAGAAGCTAGATCATCCAAATAACCTTCGATGATATGTTTGATATTGTGGAAAGCGTAGGACATGGCCCACTGAAAAGTTGCTCCAACATTTCTAAGGCCAAAAGGCATCCTTTTTTTGCAAAGCTACCCCAGGGGTAGATAAAAGCTGTCTTATGCTAATCTTCAGGATAAACAGTAATTTGATTATAACCTGAGAAACCATCCATGAAGGAGAAAATCTCATTTCCCGCACATTCATTAATAATCTGATTAATAAAAGGTGTGGGGAAATTACCTTTTGGACAAGCCTTATTTAAATCCATAAAGTATATGCATACGCAGATCATTCCTTGTTTTTTATCAACTAGGATTGGATTTGAGACCCACTCATTCAACGGAACAGGGTATATGAACCCTGCCTTAAGAAGCTTCTCAACGTTGGCTTTGATAGATTTCCTAGGGTTTACCGACCGAAGCTTTTTCCATATAAGCTTTTCATTCGCGTAAGTCTTGATCTCTTCCTAGATTATTGATGGATCAATTCCAGGCATTTCCTCATAAGACCAAGCAAACATATCACATAAATCTTTAAAAATATCGGTATAAATTTGAATTTCTTCAGGGGAGCATTCAACTCCGATGAAAATATTCTCAATTACATTGGGATCCATTGAGATGTTCACTGGAAATATTTCCAAAATGATATAGGCATGTTATCTTCAGTAGAAATATGTGCTGGAGCCAAAGGGTTTAAAATTGTGTGAACACCACTAGTTGACAAAGGGATAGACAAACTTGATTCCACTTCACGCAAGTCTGTGAGAAAATATGACCAATGATGAAAATCATCCCATGGTCTTTCTATACCCATAATTGCTTCTAGGGTTGCTTCTTGAGATGGTAAAACAATATCAAGGAAATCCATAGAATAGGTAGAGTCAAGATTCCAAGTGGGAGCCACATCTTCATCCTAATCCCGGGGTGAAAGAGGAGTAAGATCATAATATGCAGTATTAACTATAAATTGGTAAGCAATTTCAGCTGAAGGCATGGGATATGCCATTCCACCCACTTTCCCTTCTTCTATTGTGGTTGTAGAAGAGGGTAAGGGCCAATGATAAAAAAAATAATGAGTTTTTAAGATCTCTCATCGAGAAGGGGCCTTGGATGATGAAATGGAATTTATTCGAGCAATAGGAGAAGGAAGATCAAAAGTACCCATGAACGAGGAATACATTATGACTCCTAAATTCTCAACAGGATGCTTGGCATTATTCAACAAGGGAACGGTAGAATCAGAGGATGCATTGGATTCTTTTGGAGAATAATCCATCTGATTAGTAGTAAAAATTATCCTTTCATGGGGAAAGCATAGGATGCGAAATAATGATGATACAATGGCATCCATTTCATAAAGCTAATTTTGTCCCAATAGAATATTATAATCCAAATTCACATACACTATTTCCACGTCGATATTGACCACCTTGCCCCCAACACAGATGGGAAAGGTTAGAATAATTCCATGTAACCTATGAGAATGACCATCAAATGCAGTCAAGAGAGTAGGTGAAGGAACAACTTGAGGATATCTCATAGATTTCCAACATGCAATCGACATGACACACGTGGAAGCACACTCATCAACTATAGTTCGAAAGATATTGATATTTAGATATGTAGATTTAATTTGGAAATCCATGTGACAAGGTAGTCTCTTCTTAATATTTGAAATGTCAAATGTAAGAATAAGAGAGTTTTTTCATATCTATTTCCCCGATCGCAGTGAGCAGTGCACTCCTTTGTGATGGACACGACTGGAGTACCTCTAACGCGGACATCACATAAGGAATTTGAGCAAGATCTTCAACAATGGAGTATTTTTGGGCATCCTTGGCATTAGTTGATTTTTGAACATTTTTCAGAGCATTTTAGCATCTAAGGTATAGGCTTAACTACATGCCTCTCAATATGTAGCGGCTCTAAAACATTAGGAGCGACCTTAGCCTTAGACGAATTCAGTTTACCGTAATCATGTGATATTGTAGCAACCTCAACATGATAACTCATCATGTATACATTTGATGGATTTTCCCCGTCCTAGTTGCCCCCTATGTGGGTTCCAGTATTAGCATTTGTGCCAGCAAAAATTTATTGCCCTTGGGGAAAAGTGTTAGTTAGAACAACCTGGAAGCTAGAAGAACCTTGCTGCACTAACAAGCACTAAGCATCTTGAATCTTAGGGCAAAGATGTGTTAAATGGTCTCCATTGCACAATTTGCAAGTAAATTAACTTTATTTTTGGACTCTTTTTAATCCTCCCCAGTATTATTACTGGGTTTGTTCGAATTACCCTTCCCATTCTTATCTTTATTCTTACCACAACCCTTTCTCTTCCCATCAGATTGTTGATTTCCTTTGGGGTTAGAAGTTTGGACAATGTTAATAGTTAACAGTTGAGAAGGCATAGGCACTAACGATGATGCTTGAATCGAAGAAGTAATTTGTAAAGAGAACTACTGTATTTATAAAAAGATCTTCAACGTAAATCACATGAAAGAGACCTTTGAAAAAGGTCTCTTTCATGTGATTTACGCCGAAGCTCCTTTTATAAATATGACTGATCACAGAAGCCTCAATTCTACAGAACTACTGTAATTGACTTAATAGGTTAGCCGCGCTGTTATCGATTGATCTGACTATCCTGTCAGCATGGGGACATGGCTTTGGTTTGGCTAAATTGATATTGGATTGAGGAGCATCAGGCAAAATATTTTCAAGAATCCCAGACTGAGAATATATAAGTTCTAACTACTGGGCTCTAAAGATAGACTGTTCTTCGATGAATACCCCTGAGAGTGATACATCCTTAGAAATTTCTAGCTATAAAGATTTTAAAAACAATTCGAGAAGGAATTCATTAGGAATATAGGCTTGGATGAGCCTCTTCCTTCTTCACCATTCTTGAATATGGTCAGAAATGTGAGTTGCCTTGTCTTGTTGGAAACTAGCTAATAGATTGGTTCCAACATCATATTGAACGAGCAACTGAAAATGGTTTAAAAAAATAGTAGCCAATTCACCAAATGAAGCAAAGGTACCCCCACTAAGCTTTGTATACCACTTAGCAACATTTCCAGTTAAGGTGCATTGGAATAATCTCAACCTAATTGAATTGTCAATTAGGGAGTTAGATGAACACGATAAATGGAATGTTGTTATATGGTCAGCTGGATCCTCCCCAAACTTTCCTTTGAATTTTGGAATATCTGATGGAAGTTTGCTGGGAACCAGAGGCCAAGCCAGATTATATTGGGTCGAATCATTTGTCAATTTTGAGATATCTGGAAAATTTAGGGTTGCCAGGAATGGTAAGCACAGAGGAGCTTGAGAATTCCACCCATCATGAGTAGGATTCCCAACATTTTGAAAAGAATATCCTGGATTTTTAGAGGCACCATGTTACTAAGGATTGTTTGCAGAAGAAAATGAACTATAAGGAAAACCTTGTGGTCCAGAAAAATGCGGAGTTTGACCATCTCCTGTCGAAAGGTTGCCATAACCAGGGAAATTTCCCCCAAACGAAGTATTAAAAGGAGAGGAGATCCCTTGGTAAGGGTTCCACACATAGGTGAAAGGATAATAACCCTAAAAGGTACTTACAAAGGAGTAAGGTATGTTCCTCTGTTAACCAAAAGAAAATTGATTCCCGTCTCCTAAACCACTAAAAGTAGGGTTATTCCATCCTTGGAAAGGATTATAACCTTGACCTTGAGCGGAGAAAGAGAGTGATCCTAAAGAAGGGTTAGAATGAGGTATAAGACCACTTCCAAAAGGAAAACACTGGAAAGAGGCTGAACCACTAGACATAGAAGTCATAGTTGTGGAAACAACGAATGATATGACTAGAGGAACCGAGGAAATTGCACTAGAAGACATCCAAAAGGGGAAGGAACCAGTGTGGGAAGCAAAACCTTGGGTGCCCCCACTTGAAGATGGAATGGAGGTAGAGCTAATATAGTTCTAGGAGTGATAATAGATATAGCAATAGTACATCCTCCTTGAACTGAAATAGGAGTATGCACACTAGTAGCACTCATAGCCAAATTTGTGCTCTCAGCAGTGGCCATCGAAGGAAAAGGATGATGACTTGTGAGTCAGGGTCCTTATGTATAATAGAACGTCTGTATAAATGGGAGGAAGAGGTGAAGAAGGAGTCATAGGGGACTCAAGAATCTCTTCAACCTCAACTTCCTCTTTTGACTGGAAGAGAACCCTAGAAAGGATAGGAGTGTTCCTCTCTAAATCATGAATTACACTAGGTCTACCCAGTAAAACTATAGCGTGAAGTGGAGGATCAATCTCTGATGCATTCACTGCTACTGATTGAAAATAACCAACAAAATTTATCCTATGCATTCTAGAAGAAGGGTCGACACTCGTAGGTGAGAACCCACAAAGCCTCCTGGACCGACGGACTGGTCGATCAACCACTTTTAATTACTAAGAGAACTGTGGAGGATGTATATCTGGGTGAGTCCGTCGGGTCTATAAGAGGGTCTCCACGCTGCCCATTACTTTAATCATCAATTGAAAACAGAGTGATGCTGTGAAGAGCCGTCTTAAATCTACCAACAACATAGCCTTCTTGACTGTCATCGGGATCAGGTTCAGCAATCAGAATTTAAATTAAAAGCCTATTAATTTGCTTCCCCTATATGAACCCAAAGATCATCAATAGTGACAATCTGTTCAAGCAGTTTCACTGGTGATGCCTCTGCTGAACAAAATAGCTTCGCCTTGTCTAGTTGATATACGTGAGATTACATCCCACATAAATCATTTTGCAATAGGGTCCATACCTGTTGAAGGTTCATCTAAAAATGATTAGAGGAGGATCTCCAATCATTGCTATGGCCACTGATAACTTGCGTTTATTGCCACTACTTAGAGAACAGGAAGGTTTGTTTGCTTGTGGCCATAAATCAAATTCTGTGAACTTTCCTTCCATAACTTGATCTAATATTTCCTTTTAAACTCCCTTGATCCATGCATAGAACTCGATATGTTCTCGAACAGTAAGAAACTCTAGAAGGGCATCAAACTCAGGACAATAACCTATGTTGATGTGCTGCCTTTGGATGTGCAAGAATGTATGCAGTCCCTCCCGTAGGATGCTCTTCGCCACATAGCATTGACAGTGTTGTACTCTTTCAAGCACCTTTTGTGCCGAGAAATCCAAAACATTCTCCTTCAGAACGACTGGAATATTACTGAGAACAAGAGATGTAGCTATACCTGAACCCATTAACCCTCCACCAAATCAATAAACACAACTGCTGTATATAATTGGTTCACGAAATGGAGTTAGACAGAGCCCTATTCAATTTAGATTGTTTTTTAAACAGGTGTTGGATGAATTACAAACAATTGGCATAAGGGAAGAAGACGTGGGTGAGTCTGAGTTAAAAATGGAATAGGATTAGACGGGTGGCGGAAGACGTGTTACCTCAAACAACCAAAGCGTGCCAAGTTTGAACTGTTCTTTGTTCATTTAGTGAAATTATCTTTCCCCTCACATATTCAGTGACACGGTGGGTGACCTGGTAGCCAAGAAAATCGGATCTGGGTGGATTTCTCAAAGAAATCGGAATATGGCCGCAACTGTTAAAAAAAATACTGTTTTTTTTACACGCGGCAAGCAAAAAGGGGATCCAAAGAACCGAGGATTTCTCCCAGACCGCCACAAATTTCTTCAAACGGTTTCTGGGTTATCTAATTGACCCAACTGGCAAAAAAAATCATGTTTTATTAAATTCGTCTCCATTTTTCCAAATCGTGCTCTCAAAGTTTGACATTTTTCTCTGTTCTGCATTTTTTTGAGTTGATGTTTTTACTGTTATGCTTTTATGAATTGCTGCATTCGTTTTTTTCTTGTTTGATTTGCAATTTGAACACAGGGAAATAACAAATGAACAGTATAAAAATTTCAAAGACATTGGTGTTGTTTCATTTGTTATGATCAGGTATTTTGACTGTAAGTGATGGACTATAAGTGATGGTTTCACGGAGGCGGAACGATTGTATGAGCGGAAGATGGAGGAGGATTGCGGAGAAAACCAGTGGTTACAAAACAAAAAGAATACAGAGCATGCAATGAAAATGAGTTTACGGAACATAGGCTTGTATAAACACATCCTGAACTGGCAATCATAAACTCTAGCAAAGTTTTAAAATAAAAGGCCGCGGAGTGGATGTTAGCCTCATAAAATGACTGTAGAGTGGTGTATTGGATTGAAGAAAACAAAAGTTTCTTTATACTTTTGTAAAGATCCGAAGTCCCGAGAACAGAAATTAAGAACAAAAAAATATTTGGTTCTCTCAGACTTGCCAATTGATAGATCACTCCACCATTTCTCAGATTGCAAGATAGGAAAGAATTTGGATACCTTGATATTAATGCAAATGAATTGGTAGTTCTATTGATATTTCAACACAATGGGTTGTCAATGCCTTTTCTACAAGATATCCAGCTAATCCTTCATACCCTTTCTTTGAAAACCAGATCAGCAGAAGTCCAACCAGATTCCAAAAATGCAGAGTTTTTATTTTAACACAACAGAGTTTTGATTTATTTGGTTTTTGCAGGTTCGTTTTAAGGCCAAAATTTGAACAGGGAGGCAGATTTTCTTATTGAAGCCACAGTGAAAAGCTAGGATTCAAGATAGCCATATATTGTTTTTTTTTTTTCTTCTCTGAAATTGTAAAATTTTATAAAAAGGATTAATGATTTTCAATTTCAGGCAGCAAATACTT
>APFE030787360.1:36568-64364 GCA_000404065.3 Pinus taeda
AATATGATAACTAAATCACACTATAGTTAGTAATATTCTGATTTCTTGCTAATAGAGTCACTTGACTATAGAAAGAAATCATAAACTGGTGAGCAGTATGATATCTAAATAACAGAAAAATAAAGAAGCAAATCACAACTTGGAAAAGACAGTGCTGAAATTAAGCTTCAGAAAATGAAATCAGCAAAAGGACAAGATGATTCCATCATGTCATTAGTCATTAAAAGGATATGTGCATCACTAATCTACAATCAACCGGTTGAACACACTTACATAAATTAAAATTGCATGAATGAAAAATCTAATCTATCAAACTTGAAAGCAATTAAATGACATAATAAAATCGAAGTAAAATTACAAAATGAAATCTACTCTACCTTACATTCTAATATGCTCCATGACATCTACTTCACATCTCCTTCCATGTTGAGAACATCAAAGCTTTATTCCAATTCTTCAAAATTACAAAGTACAACAAAGCTCTCTAAAGCTTTCAAAAGCCATCAAAGAAGAACTACAAACTCCAAGCTAAAGAACTAACACTAATAAGTTAAGCTAACAAATGAAGGAGAGAGATCTCCTATTTATACAAAAAGATGAGAAGCCATCTCATTAATGAGAGTCCATGAATCTCTCCCTCTACCTCTAGAGTCCTAATCAAAATAGGAACTGATAAGACACATGTCTTTTTAGAGTTACAATACAATTAGGAGATGTGACACATATCCTCATGATCCCATGATTCTTTCCACTCAAATTCGAATTTGGCCTTAGAGTGCCACATAAGGGTTTTCTAGAAGCCTCCTTTCAACCTACACATGTCAACAATCTCAACCCATTGGTTAGGTATAAGCTTATGCACATTATTTCCTAATTTTTAACCACAAATTCACTTAAAAGGCTTAGAATTAATAAAGATTGGAAAAACATAAATGTGGCCCAATGATAACGAAAGTGGGATGAATGTGGTGACATAGCAGTGAAATGGAGGTGATATAATGAACATAATAGTGAAAGTGTAATGGAAACGAATGACATTTTCAAGTCTCAACAAGAACTTATAAAGACTCAAAAAATTATAAATATATGACAATCTAGGAGCAAAGAGCACTCACTGAAATGTCCCTAAATATGTAATCAATCAAAAAAATTCCAAGTATTTCCTCTCCGAGTGATTAGGACCAGACACCAAAATACAAGAAAGTGAAGTAAAGGAACTTTCAAAGATAGTTTGGGATAATTAGGGCCCAAGCCTACTAGCGAATGTAACAGAAATAGTTAAGTTGACCCCTAGACAAAAGCTTTTGCCGATGCAAGTACCTGAGCTTCGAAAGAGCACCCTCTAGAAGTACTAATGAGAGTGATACAATGTTTACCTCAGGTACCACAGGTATTAACTACCATACGCACCTATGTGGTACCTAGGAATGGAAACTAAGGTCACCAGTTCGTATTGGAAGCTGGGCAGAACACTCTTTGGTCAAGATCCAACAAGTATGAGAGGGGGTATCTCTCTTCCCTACCTTCACTCGACCTCGTGCTTAACTCCCAAAAGAGAATAAGTTTCCTGAAAAACTTAACGACACTAGATTTCACTCTTTTAATCAACTTCTATGTTTAAATTTAGAGTGGCCTTGGAGATTTAACTCTCCAAACACCTATTCCAAGGCCCTAAATGTCTATACTAGTTGGTGTAACTATGAAAAATCAAAAACTTCTAGTTCATTTTAGTTTTAGCACTTGATTTTAATGGTTGTTCTTAAGTCAAGGGTAAAATGGAAGTGCAATTTATGATGGTATTTGATGCAAGAAGAAATCAATAGAAAACCTGGCTACATGCATATGCAACTCTTTTTTCTTCAATGAAAGAGATATCTACAAGGTTCTATGAACAAACTATGAATGAAAAAATTCTTTTTTCTTTTTCAAAACACATGCTCACACACTCAAAATCTACAAAAATACTAAAAATGCTTACAATGCAACTATCCTAATGAAAACTAAAAATGCTTAATGCAATATTCTAAGAATTTCTCTTAAAGAAAGCAAATGTGTTTCTCAAAGATATCAAGAGGCAAAATCTTGACAAAAAGGAGGAACAAATTCAATCATATATTTTCCCAAAGATCAAGCAAATTCAATCTAATGAAAATACTTCACACTTGATCTAAAATGATAAGAAGACCAAAAACAAAACCAAAAAGAAAAAGAAAGACAACAAAAATATGTTTTTATCCTTTTTATTTTTA
Source organism: Pinus taeda (assembly GCA_000404065.3). Classification (NCBI taxonomy): domain Eukaryota; kingdom Viridiplantae; phylum Streptophyta; class Pinopsida; order Pinales; family Pinaceae; genus Pinus; species Pinus taeda. Next base: position 38,818 of record APFE030787360.1, read on the forward strand.
AGAGCACAAAGAGTTCTAGAGAAAACAAAAGATACTAAAGACTTTAAGATCAAATTGAAGTATAAAGAACCTCAAATTTCACAAGCCATAGGAATCATTAACATGACAAGACTTAAAGTCAAAAGAGGCTGCAAACTCAAGCAAACTGATCTGAACAACAACATAAAATCTCCAACAAACAAGAAAGATTTCAAGAAGACCAAGAAAACTTTTCAAGATTGCAAGAAGGACTTTCTCAAAACCCAAGAAAAACTAAATATGTCAACTTTCAAGAAAGTAAGGCAAAGCAGTGTAAAGGATGGGTTATAAGTGAATTGAGACCAATTCCTCGTTCCAAAATCTTAGAACAACCAAGACCTTCACTGAGAAGCTTTGAAACCAACCACAAAAACTAACACTTCACCAAAAAGCAAACCCTAGGTTGACTAGGTTGTTCCACAAAGAGACATATGAAATTGAAAATCTGCAAGAAAAGAGACTCCCCCAGACAATCAATAACTAAATAGAAGCAATAAAAAATAGGCAAAACCCTTTACTGGACTCAAAATTTGAAAAATTCATTCAAAACCAAGCATACACGACTGTGCGGTGACAAACATGCATGTAGACGCAACTATAATCAAGGAAACCCACGTATACACATGTTTCTTTGGACAAAAGCACGTGTATATGTGACTATGTGAATCAAAATCCATGTATACAAAAGTAAAAAGGGAAAAATAAAAATTTTAGGCCTGATCCAGAAGATCGGGTTTTTTTCCCATATTGCAAAGAAGTCAAAGATACTAGAAAAACCAAGAAACTAAGAAAGAAGGCACAGATCAAGAGAGAAACAACCCAAACAAGGAAATACAAGTTTGCATTCCTAAGTGGAGTCGCTAATTCTGTTATGAGATAAAACACCCTAGGGTTTGGGTTGATAACCCCAAGAGATCGAAGGACATGTTAGAGTCGGTTTGTTCATCCCTCCATCAGAGATCAAAATCTCTTTTGTTGCATTTCATTTTTAGGTGTCTCATTCACTTCAGTCATTTGCATTCCATTAGGAGCACCGGTCTTCTGATGGAAGGGTTTTGTCACTCATGCCCCTCATGTCATGTACCTGTTGGTTCATGTCTATTCATCAAAATCAATTTTAAAGTCATTTACAGTCCGGTTTGGTCTCTTGGTCAAAAAAGAGTCATTTCAATCATTAGGTCTAGGGTTTAGTCTTCAGAATGACTAATAATACTAGTCGGCACATGAGGGAAGTTCGAAATAAGTTTTCATCACAAAATTTCATCGTTATATCGGTTGATCATGACTTTTCTTCAAAACTCTGTTTTGAAGAAAAATCGTCAATTTCGTCTTTTGAAATAAATGCCACGTATATTTTCAAAGTTTTCCAGTTGTGAAGATGTTAAGGCATAGCCCTAGTCATTACTGAAATCCAATGCCAACCATCCCTGCAAAAATAGACAAGGTTTCATCATTCAGCTCAAAAAATCAAAGTGGAAACAAGTAAAACAGAGTTATGTGAAGGTGTCAAAGTTTAAAACATTGCAAAAATGGGTTTGTCAAAAGAAAGAATCAAAGTCCATGGCTATATGAGATATTTTCCACTTTTAAATTTCATTTGCATGTCAAAGATAAGAGAGAAGTGGAGTTGAAGTTTGGAGGATCGAAAACAGGGTTTTAGAGGACCGAATGTGTGTTGTATCTGCTATGCGGTGCATTGAGTGGAGGTCACGGCACATACAAGCAGCGCGGTGCATTGGCCCTGCTTTTGCAGTGTAAAATTACATGCGTGCAGTGCACATAGAAGTTGTGGCGCGTTGGGTTAGGCACGCGGCGCACACTGCTGAAAGCATAAAATTTCTTGCCTTCTCTCTCAAATTCAAATCGATTCGGCCTCCTTTGCTCCAGGTTGGTTTTTAAGACTTTGTAATTGTCATTAACTATGTTTGGTGTCAAATATGAATTTGATTATAAGAGTTTGAATGCCAAAAATCAAACCTTCTTATTTTGTTGAGAAATGCTCCCTTAGCGTTTGAAGTTGGAGTTTTAAACTTGTTTTGGTGTTAATCGTTCTATTCCCATCACCTTATTTTTCCCTTCCCCTCACTATTATCTCATTCATCACTACAATCACTCCCAAGTCCTATTATCCCTATCCCTAAACCCTACCATTCTCTATCACTCTCCCTCTCTCATATCAATTATAAAATTCCCAAAACCTCAACTTCCCCAAAAAGTGCAGTGGCTATCCCTTTTCCCAAAGTTTGTCAAACCAAAAGCTTTCGAAAGACAAAGTACCACTTGACAAGACTTCAGTGTCTCCACTGTCCTATTTCCCATGGTCCCTCATTTCCCTTTGGCACATTTGGCATTGAAAACAAAGGCACCAATTAGTTATTCTCAACAAACCAAACATACACCTTGCTTGTTATGAAAATGGAGACTGATTCATCATATGAACAAGACAGTGATTCTACCACAGAGCTTCATGCACCGAGGAGGCCTCATAAGGGTGGGAGACATGTCAGAGAAGAGCCCACCTCATTGACTCAATTGCAGCCTGCCCACTTGCCATGGCATGTTTCCAACAACAATCATGTTTTCAGTATTGTGAGATGATTGCTCAGATTCAGTATCATCAGGACTTGGCTCGGTTGTTTGTTTTACATTTGCATGATGGTCAGGTAACTCTTGCTGGTGTAAATTTCACCTTGACACCAGAAACCATTTCTTAAGCAACAGGAATACCGAATGTAGGAGAGGAGTGGAACAAAAGACAACAGGTAGAAAGAGTAAATTATGAATCATATATCAGGCCTAGCTATGTGAGACAGCTCAACGGGGTGTTCCCATTCTGGTTTTTGAAAGAATCATATGCGCCGTTGATGAGACTCATTATCAGATATTTCAGTTGTGAAGGCCGCTTCTCATGCCTCTATGCATACCATATCAGGTTATTGATGCATTTCATGAGAAAGAAGATGATGAACATCCATATTTCATGTGCCGAAACATCGAGAGGATGACTACTCTTGTGCAAAAGAAGACTCCTGAACAACAGTACAACAACATTTACCACTATGCGCTCATCAAGATCATTGTTGTACATCAGCTTGGTTTGCAAGGTATCACATGGGAAGAGTTCATTTCCCGTGAGTTTTTCACAACTTCAGTAGCTCATCAGGAGGTTGTCCATGATGTGGGAACCTTCACATCAGTATGGAGGTCAGGAGGTGGAGATTACTAGCGTGCTGACATATGTCACCTATCAGAGAGGCATGAGAGGATTGTTTGCAGCAACCCGACGAGTACTATCTCCACCTAGGGTGGAAGGGGTCTCATTTTCGTCATCAGCAGCACAAGTATAGGTACAAGACAAAGGCAAGAAGCCTATGTAGGATGAGGGCCCTTCAGGAGGCCAAGACACTGATTTCATCCTCATTGATGATGATGTGAGCTCGCCTAGCTCAAAGCTGAGGGAGATTATTCAGGAGCAGAAGGCCAAGATAGATGCATTGACCGACAAGTTACAGAGAGCTCAATGGGTCATAAACTAATTGGAACAGTGAAATAAACAGTTGGAGGATCAACATGTAGTCATGGAGTTACAAAACATTCGAAAGAACCGTCAGGCTGCCCAAAGGAGGAGAGTGGAGCTCACTTCACTTGAGCAAGAGATCAACGCTGATCAAGAATCTTGGCTTGAGAGGGTCAATATTCATCTTGAGAAGCTGTTGGCGAAGGCAAACAAGGAAAAAGACATGCTCAGGCGCATGAAAAATCATTATTGGGCACGAAATCATGTTTGCAAAGCAAGGATCAAAATCCTGAAGGCAAGACTAAAGAGAGCACTAAAACGACGCAAAAGGGATGATAGACACTGAATCTTGGCCGAAGATTCTTTGGTTGAGCATGATACTCAATGATAGACCTTCAGTCCAAATTTCAACAAGTTTGGAGAAAATTTTGTCAATTTTGAATTTTTTGGCTTCAAAACAAATTTTCTTGCCCAACGCGTAGCACCACTTGGCGCGCGCTTATAATTGGGAGATCCTCTAGAGGGAAACTTTGCATTTCTAGATTTTTTATGAAAATTTATGCATGCTCATGAATTACCTAAGGATTCCATCATGTTCTGGGTTGCCTAAAGGGTAAAAAACACACAAAAAATGACCTCTCTGCCACCTTCTGCACGCACAAGAAGCCGTCTTGGGAGATTGCAGTTTTGGAGGGACAAATGACATCGAAATCTAGAAATTTTACTTGGGTTGCAAAGTATATAGGTAGAGGTTTCCAACGAGCTATCATGGGCTCAATTTGGACTTTGGGAAGGCCCTCAAAATTAGCCTCAAAGTTTTGCTACGCATACAAGTTTCAGGCGCGACGCATAGGGAAATTTGGCCTATTTTTCACTCAGCAGCTCAGAATTTCGGCCAGTTTTGACTAGTTTCACCTTTTGATGTTACTCTTGATTTAATTTGATGAAATTTCATGACCATGATGTAATTTTGGCACATTTTTACTTGTCTTAGTAGATTCATTCACCAAAGGGTGAAATGTGAGTGAATGAATCAGTTTCCTAGAATATAGAGGCAAGTTGTTTCATTGCCTATTTTTCAATTCCTTGTTTAGATATGGTTGAAACAGCTCCTAGAATGATGAGCTCGACCCCTAGAAGGAGTTAGGCTTGTCTATATCATGTAATTTTTCAGTGATTTTCAGGGTTTGGACACTTGGGATTGCTTGGCACTTCATTGTACATTCATTTTGAGCATTTTTGGCAAAGGAAAGACCAGGGTTTTGCAACACTTGTTGGGGTCCTTGTGGCTCTGTGTTTTGATGGTGTTTTTCTTCATGCAATTGTAAGTTCATTGATGTTTCATGTATGCCATTTCCCTTCTCTTTGCTTCTGAAATTAAACAAATTGAGTGACAAAGGTAGAATTCATTGGCTCGCTATGCTCTACCTTAGAATTTGTTTAGTTTTACATGTTTTCATCTATTTGGAGAGGATTCTTGCAGCCTCTTGCCCTCTTTAGCTCCTCAGTGGTCTTTTCTATCCATTCATTTAATCTAAAGCATCAAAACTACTGGCTACCTTTCCCCAACCGGAACTCTGCAAAAATTTGGCCTCATCCCCGAACCCAAATTTGCCTTTCCCTTTTTCCAACAAAAACCCCCAAAAACTCAAATTAAATCCTTGCACTTCATACCTAGCCTAATATTAGTTGTAAAATCAGTCATCTCAAGCCCCATTTGGTTATCTTTTGCTGAGATTGACCCGGAGAGAGCCCTCTCCTGTCTTCGTAGGGCTAGCTACGAGGCTGAGCGTGGTTTGATGTGGACCTAGAATCTTACCTTTTCAGCCTGAGGTAAATCTAGGCTCTAACAGGACATACACCAACAATAAGCAAGAAAACAAGGAGTCTTAATGCTTACACTACTAAAGTGGGATGAATAGATAGTACCCATAGGTCCTACATTTGAGGATGTTCCTGTACGGTCCAAACCCTTTGCTTCCTCCAATGCTTCAAAACCTACAACTCATTCCAGAAAAGCATATATATTATCAGTAGTTCAAAGCATGTTCAAGATATGAATGTTAGATCATATATATATATATATATATATATAGATATAACATGAGATCATACATAATTAGATCATAACATGAGTTAAAGCATAAAGATCATCACATCAGGAACAAGATAGAGCTTCTTTATTGATGTCTACAAAGACTGTGGAAGAATATAACCTGATTCGACCATGACTACAAGCTAAACCTTCCTCCAGATCCATCCAGCCCAAGCCTCAACAATCCTCTTTCAAATGCATACACATAGATGCCATATAAAGGAGATAGAAATCTTTATGAGGAAACAAGGGTTTCCTATAGCTGGGAGTGCAGGAGGCACATGGATAAATCAGACTTGATTAGGGACCTAATTGGATATGATATAAATATCCTATCTTTCTCTCCCTCTTTATTTTAGTGTTGTTTCAGGAAACAGAGAGGCTGATATAAATAAATTTCCAATTAGTTTTCATCAAGATAAAGAATCATGCATTGATCATTCTTCTGGCATTAATGAAAATGTGCTCCATATTCCTTCTTGTTTTGATACATTGGATGAGAGTGAAGACAATTTTAATAGATGTTCTAAAGTCATTTACGATAATTACTCTGACATTGAGGATGTTGATTCATCTTCTTACACATTAAATCCTCACGATCAAGGTCAAGTCATACTTGAAAATGAAGAGAAACTCAACACAGAAATTGTTTCAACAAGTTCTCATTTTCAAACAATTAATCATACTAATGATTTCAACATTCAAGAACCCGTTCCAATCTATGATTTTTATGATGATCAAATTCTCACTTCTATTCATAATCCTGATCCTCTCTCTAATTCACAAATTAGTGTTGGCAAGCATTCTAATTCCATTATTCTAGCCAATCCTTGTGAAGAGAAAATCATTCAAACCAATCCCAATTGTGATGTAACAACAGTGGAAATTATGATTTGATTTCATTGTTGTTCCTTCACTTATTTAGTTTTTCTTCCCTCAATTTTTTGATATCTTATGTTGTCATATTCAGCAGTTCAACAATGAGCATTCAATTGATGCATTTCCTACATGGGAAAATGGAGTTTCAAAACATAATTATGAACATCAAGAGTTATTACTCTTCCAATTTCAATTGATGTTCATCTCTTATCAATTGTTTCTTTCTTCTCAAAAGCAGTGCTAACAAGAGAATGTATTATTACAACATGACCAACCATCTAACACAATTGATAATCTTCCATCATATGTACATAAAAATGACAAGTTGATGCAGTTCATTACATTTAATAGAATATTTTCACAATCTGACTTGTTATCCTCTTCTTCAGATCACTTCCAGTCTTTAACTAATATTCATCCATATTTTTGTGATCCCATCAAGATCTGGTTGGAAGAAAATCTCCAAGAGAGGGTGAATATAAATAATTTATTTTGATTTAAGTAAATTTATGATTTTGTTACTAATGTTTTATGTATATATTCATGCAGAAAATAAGATTCTTGAATGGCTTCATTGGATGTATGAGTTCACTTAGTCTTAGCCTACTTTTTAGATTAGGATTAGGACTAGTTTAGAAATTATTTTAAGTTTAAAAAGAAGATGACTTTGAACTTTGATTCATAGATGGGAGAATATGAAGAATCGTCAGGTAAAACTATGATCGAATTCTTTCAAGTACACATTCATATGTTCATCTTCATCTGGTTTGAGCTTTACATCTTTTCTTTTCTCTTTTAATCATTATTCCTTTCTTATATTTTGTTGTTCTTCTTGCAGGTTCCCATGAATTTGATTTGTAGATTCAGCTTTGCTGGCAACAAACATTTCGGAAGAACAACCATCATATGTTATTAGGGAGTTTTTTCTGGTCTTAATTTGCTTATATTTTTAAATCAATTGTCAGTCTTATTATTAGAATTCAATCTTTAGAAACATGCAAACTATCTTTAAGAAAGATTTGAAAAAGTAAGAAAACCCATGTCAATGCATACAAAAATAACTCTAATTCAATAACTATGCTTTGAAACAAAATAGCTTTATTAACAAATTATAGTACAAGATAAAATCAACATAATCTCGATTTTCCTCTATTTATCTTGTAAGATGTATCTCAAAGTTCATTCTCTGGATTGTCTTCTTTCTGATTTGATATGCCTTTTAGGATTAGCTGGTCTATCTTTTCATTTCATTTCACAATAAAATGGAGTAATATTTTCTCTTTCAACTTGGCATAATCATTGCGTGAGACATTTTTATGCTTTAATTTTATATTAACGGAACCTAATCTCTAAGGATCACTTCAATGAAGATAATTTTGTTATGTTTGTTTTCATCTTTCCTAACCAAGTAAAGTCCCTGATTTTTGTTCTTTGAGTTTAATCTTTCCATTATTTGTTAATGAACTATAAATAACCCCTATTAAAGTTTAACAATAGTTACTTAAGGTCATGAGTTCTTTTGGTGAAAAAGTTTAGTCAAGTGAATAGTATTTACCTGAAAGCTTTTTATGTCATCCCTTGCTCTTAAGGAGTAGTATGCCACCCCATGTATTAAGTAATCTCTATGAGATTAACTATAACCATAGTTAAACATAAAAATAAAAAACAAAACAAAAAACACAACAAAACAAAACACAAAAAACAAAACAAAACACAAAAAACAAAACAAAAAACAAAAAACAAAAAACAAAACAAAACAAAAACAAAAACAAAAACAAAAACAAAAACAAAAACAAAACAAAACAAAACAAAACAAAACAAAAACAAAACAAAAACAAAACAAAACAAAACAAAACAAATAAGTTGGAATTCGAATAAGTTTAAGTTGATATTTTACAACTATGCATTTATTCCTAATAGATGGGACATTGTCACCTAAAAGGGTTAAAAGGCATCCATGTTGAGGTTATATATGCATGCTGGAAGTAGTGGCCATCCCTATAGTATTGAATTTAAATTAATACTATGTTTTCTTGATTAGCTTGTTTACTCAAAAACTAATGTCCAACTAGGATGATTGTTGTTCATATAAATTTACAGAAACATTGAATTATGGGCTAAGTTTTTACAAGTTCATGAATGAAAATTGTATATCTATTTATATGACAACATATAATAGGGACTAAATGTTTAGGATATCTGAATTTGAGCATGTAAAATTATCTAATTATAATTCCTTCATTTTTAAACTAAGTTTTGTATCTTTACGACAGAGATAACTACTTCTCCTAGTGTGTCGCCATTGTTGTAGTGAAAACACAACACCCCCATTTCATTCTATCATAATAGAAATCGGGACCCTTTTTTGCATTAGTATGTAGGCTTTTAGTGTGATTGCATCATTTCAAGTCTTATTTTCTTTTTATTTACACTCGTTTGATTTTTACATTTTGCCTAAGTTGGATTAAGTTTGTTAATAAACTTTGCAAATATTTTTTCTAAACATCTTATATTAATGAATAAAACATAGCCCCCAATTCCAAGATATTCATTATTATCAATAGTGGCTATATTTTCCAAAAAATTTCTTTGGCTTATATTATAAAATGAATGAGGTCTTTTTATAAGGTGGTTGTGACATATCGACATGATATTGGAAGATCCCTTTCTAAATCCCTGATATAATAAGTCCTAAGCCCATTTATAAAGTGGTTGTAGTTTTCCCTAAGCCCATTTATCTCCGAATTCTGATAATCATTCATCTCCGATAGGCCTTTTCCCCAACCTTTGACATACCATTCCTTCCGATAAATGGACCTCATATGCATATTAACTATGGTCTTATCATAATTTTGCATCCATCTTAATATCGGAATTGTCTAATCAAAACAATTGTAAAACCTTTGATGTTACAGATCCGATATAGTTATTAAAAGGACTTGATTATTATTTCGCATTTGCTCCATGCTCGTAGCTAAACAATATCACAAATACTTCATGTTATGTCATTTTAAAAGTTGTGATGAGCTTATCTCTTATACCAGTTGGCTCATGCCACTTGTCACTTCAATATGAGGTCGTTGTTATAATAATTGAAAAGCTAAATTTTAATGGTTTTTTGGAAAGTTTGTTTAGTTTTCATTTCAATTTTTGTCTAATTTTAATAATAGAACTCATTTCTCTGTTGTATTTTGAAACAGGGATGAACCCAGGGTCGATACGGAGGAAGTAACAATTCGATCCGAGATTTCTGAACACTCTATATCACGTGTTGAGATCCAAACCAAAATAGACAGAGGAAGCCAAAGAAAAAGATTAAATAAAGACTAATACCGTGAGGAGCGTAATCTTGTTAGCCAATCTACTTAGTGGTTATCAACATAAAATAATCTGAACTCAACAACAAGCTAAAATGGGCACTCTATCAAACAGAGGCGATCTGTATTTGGCCTGTGATTGAATAGAAGCAGACAGCTAATTTAATTTCTTTTATTATTATCTCAGTTGTTGAGATATACATGGAGCTGCTTTTATTTTCACGATTTCACCTTAAGCTTTGTATAAATACAATATTCTCGACGAGAATCAGGGATTTTGATCACACACAAGGGGCTCTGTAACAATTTGATTTGTGTTTTCACACTATATTAGAGCTCATAGAATTTTATTGTAGAGGAGTTATAACTCTGTTATAATTTCTTTGCACTATTCTAGGCAGTTTTATTAAGGGTCAGAGTTACTCTCGGAACTATGGTAATAAACTTTTGACATGGTTTTAATTAATTTTTATTCTTGTGTACTATTACCAAAATGCAGGATTAATATTTCACTATTAAAGTTTCATTTTTGTTTCTGATCTTTATTCTAATAGTATTATGTTTATTTGATATTATGCACTATTGTTGTGTCATTGACATTTTGTTGTTGAAACTTTGTTAAAGCTATCTTTGCAGGGTACAATGAGAATGGAATCAATCTTAATTCATTTAAGTATTCCTGTAGTGACTAATAACTATTTATTATTCATTTGTAGGCTTATTTTACTTTCACTCGTATTAGTTAATGCAAAATACTTCTTTTAATTAATACAAAATCACGTGATGAATTATCTCAGTTATTTCCCCCTTTTTTAGTTAACTTGCTCTCAAATTAAGAGAGGGTTATCCCATTCTACTTTCATGTTTTAGACTAGTTCTACATCTAAATCTTAGTTTGCATCAAGTCCTCTCTCAAAGAGGAAAAATTATTTGTGGCTTGGTTGAGCCTCAGATTAGTTTAAGAATCACTTTCTTACCTAATCGGCAAGAGGGATGATCTAATGTCTCTTCTCTATTGGTTGGTGAAAGTCATATTTTAAGCCAATGGAGATAGAGAGAAGGTAATTGGACCTATTTTAACCAGTCAGAACTGCCATTTCAACGGAAAAGGAGCTTCTCTAAGTTCTCGACTGGGCAGTCTCCCTTATAATGTTGTAGGCAGAGATTTTCGAGCCTTCAACATTTTTTGCGCTAGAAGGAGGGCCTTAAGACTTTTTGTCATTTGAAGTTTTTATATTTTAAAGTTTTTATTTTAATCATAAAGGCTCCTCTTAAACTTCCCATTTAGAATTGTATCTATGGACGTGCATCTATAAATACTCCACCAGAATTAGTAAGATACTTGTCAAAGGAAAAGTTTAATAGTAAGAGGAATATTTCTGCATTTTATCATGCCTTACAATTTATTAAAAAAAAATACAAATTCTACCTTTCATGATATTAATAAAGGTATTCTATGCAGGATTTTTACTCTTACATTCTCAGGAAAAGCCAAAAATTGGTGTCAATCTCTTCCAGTTGCCTTTATTCACAGTTGGGATCAATTTATCACAATGTTCCTTTATAAATTTGGCCGTTATGATTATGAAAAGGTATGTGATGAATTCAACGATTTATGAAGATTTGAAAATCAATCTCTCTTAGATCTTACTATTAGATTTCAATTAATTTGCTTGAGATTCAAAGTTGAAGATAAAATTTCAGGTAATGAATTGATAGATTGGTTTGAATATATTTGTTCCCTTCCTCCTATTCCAAATCCGTATGAAACAATTTCAAGTTTTGATGACTCTCCTTCAACTTCCAGTAGTATTACCGGAAACCCTTAGAGGTACATATTAATCATGATGAAGTGGTCTTAGCCATGTATGATAAATTCATGAATTTATTACACACCTCTCACAATGTTGATGATAATCATGTTGATGAACCATTATCTCAAATATTCCAAGGATTTATTAAATAAAACGCACAAGAATTCATGAATAGAGACATTTTCAAATGCATTTCTTCTGATTCTCATTTTCAACTCTATCCCAATATTTTTTTGGTAAAAATTTATCCCCTCTTTACTTTAATATTGTTTCAGAAAAAAGAGAGCTTGATATAAATAAATTGCCAATTAATTTTCATCAAGATAGAGAATCATGCATTGATGATTCTTTTGACATTAATGAATATGTGCTCCATATTCCTTCTTGTTTTGATTCATTGGATGAGAGTGAAGAGAACTTTAATAAATGTCCTGAAGTCATTTATGATAATTACTCTAACATTGAGGATGTTCATTTATCTTCTTATACATTAATCCTCACGATTAAAGTCAAATCATACTTGAAAATGAAGAGAAACTCAACTCGGAAATTGTTTCAACCATTTCTCATTTTCAAAAAATTAATCATACTCATGATTTCAACTTCAAGAACCCATTCTAATCTATGATTTTTATAATGATAAAATTCTCACTTCTATTCATAATCCTGATTCTCTCTCTAATTCAAAACTTAGTGTTGGTAATCATTCTAATTCCATTATTCTAGTCAATCCTTATGAACAGGAAATCACTTAAAACCAGTCCCAATTGTGTTGTAACAATAATTGTAACAATAGTGTAAATTATGATTTGATTTCATTGTTGTTCTTTCACTTATTTTGTTTTATTTTAGATATGTTTTCCATTTTCAGTTTTTTGATATCTTATGCTAGCATATTGAGCAGTTCAATATTGAACACTCAATTGATGCATTGCCTGAATGGGAAAATGAAGTTTCAAATCATAATTATGAACATCAAGAGCTATTACTCTTCCAATTTCAATTGGATGTTAATCCCCTATCAATTGCTTCTTTCTTCTCAAAAGCAATGCCAACAAGAGAATGTATTCTTACAACATGATTCGCCATCTAACACAATTGATTATCTTCTATCATATGTGAATAAAACTGACAATTTGATGCAGGTCATTACATTTAATAAAATATTTTCATAATCTGACTTGTTATCCTCTTCTTCAGATCACTTCAAATCTCTAACTAATATTCATCCATATTTTTATGATCCCATCGAGATCTAATTGGAAGAAAATATCCAAGAAAGGGTGAATGTAATGTAAATAAGTTTCTTCTTGTACATATATTAAAAATAGTTGTAGATAATGTTTTTAGTTTTATTTATTTTCATTTAAGTAGATTTGTGCTTTTGTTAGGAATGTTTGATTTATATATTCATGTAGAAAATAAGATGCCTGAATGGATTCATTGGAAGTACGATTTCACTCAGTATTAACCTATGTTCTAGATTAGGATTAGGACTAGTTTATAAATTAGTTTAAGTTGAGAAAGAAGATGATTTTGAACTTTTATTAATACATGGGATAATATGAAGACTCGTCAGGTAAAAATATGAGCGAATTCTTTCATGTACATGTTCATGTGTTCATCTTCATCTGGTTTGAGCTTTACAGCGTTTCTTTTCTCTTTTAATCATTATTCCTTTCTTATATTTTGTTGTTCTTCTTACAGGTTCCCATGGATTTGATTTGTAGATTCATCTTTGTTGGAAATAAACATTTCGGAAGAACAATCATCATATGATATTAGGGATTTTTTCTTGTCTTAATTTGCTTATATTTTTGAATCGATTGTCAGACTTATTCTTAAAATTCAATATTTAGAGACTTGCAAACTATCTTTAAGAAAGATTTGCAAAAACTACGGAAACCCTTGTCAAAGCTTACAACAATAACTCTAAATCAATAACTATGCTTTGAAACAAAAGAGCTTTATTAACAAATCATCATAGAAGATAAAATCAACATAATCTCAGTTTTCATCTATTTATCTTGTAAGATGTATCTCAAAGTTCATTCTCTTGATTGTCTTCTTTTTTATTTTATAAGCATTTTAGGCTTAGTTGGTTTGTCTTTTCATTTCATTTCACAATAAAATGGAGTAATGTTTTCTATTTTAGCTTGGCATAATCATTGGGCGAGACATTTTTATGCTCTAATTTTATATTAACGGAACCTAATCTCTAAGAATCACTTCAATGAAGATAATTTAGTTATGTTCATTTTTAGCTTTCCTAACCAAGTAAAGTCCCTGGTTTTTGTTCTTTGAGTTTAAATATTTACGTTATTGGTTAATGAATTATCTTTAACCCCTATCTTTGAAGAAGGTAAAAAACTCTTAACAGCAATTACTTAAGGTCATGAGTTCTTTTAGCGAACAAGTTTAGTCAAGTGAACAGTAGTAACCTATAAGTTTTTTACGCCATCCCTTGCTCTTAAGGAGTAGTATGCCACCCCATCTATTAAGTAATCTCTATGAGATTAACTATAATCATAGTTAAACATAAAAAATAAAATAAAATAAAAAATGTCAATTGAAGGATAGGAGGTCTCATCACAAGCCGACCTACCATGATCATAACTTCTAACATTGTGACATTACCATTATTGGTTACCAAGCGAAGGTAATGGATTTTGACCACAAGGTTGAAAGATAAGAGGTCTCATCACAAGTTGGCTTGTTCACCATGTTATATCTCATGAATGGAATTGTCATTAGCTAGTTACCAAGCCAGGATAGTGATCTTTAGTTGGCATTAAAATAATTTTAAGTTGATATTTTACAACTATGCATTTATTCCTAATAGATGGGACACTTGCACCTAAAAGGGTTAAAATGCATCCCTGTTGAGGTTATAGATGCCTGATGGCAGCAGCGGCCATGCCTATGGTATTGAATTTAAATTAATACTATGTTTTCTTGATTAGCTTGTTTACTCGAAAATTGATGTCCAACTAAGATGATTGTTGTACATATTAATTTATTGAAACATTGAATTCATGGGGTAAACTTTTACAAGTTCATGAACGATAATGGTATATCTATTTACGTGACACATATAATAGGGACAAAATGGTTAGCATATCTAAATTTGAGCATTTCAAATTATCTAATTATAATTCCTTCCTTTTTAAACTAAGTTCTGTTTCTTTACGACAAAGATAATTACTTCTCCTAGTATATCGCTAATGTTGTAGTGAAAAAAACAAAACCCCCATTTTATTCTATCATAATAGACATGGGGACCCTTTTTTCATTGTATGTAGGTTTTGAGTATGATTGCATCATTCCAAGTCTAATTTTCTTTTTATTTACACTTGTTTTATTTTTACATTTTGCTTAAGTTGGATTAAGTTTGTTTGCTAATAAACTTTGTAAATAATTTTTTCTAAACATAATAGATTAATGAATAAAAAATAGCCCTTGAGACCAAGATCCTCATTATTATTATTAGTTTCTATATTTTCCAAAAAGTGGCTTTGGCTTATATTATAAAATGAATGACGTCTTTTTATAATGTGGCTGTGACATATTGGAATGATATCAGAATATCCCTTTCTAAATCCCTGATATCATAAGTCTTAAGCCCATTTATAAAGTGGTTGTTGTTTGTTGGGGAAAGGACCCATATATCACGCAATCCCCCTATGCTCTCGTATATCGTAGAATCCCATATCATAGTTTTGTTATGTGTCACCACTCAAAACCTCTGATATCTGATATGTGATATTCATTCACTTCCGATCTCCGATCTTCGAACTCCGATATCATATAATCTTTGATTTCCGATAATCATTCATCTCTGATGTCTGATAGACCTTCGCTCCAACCTCCGACGTACCATTCCTTCCAATAAATGGACCCAATATGCATATTAACTATCGCCTTCTCAGAATTGCATGCCCACCTTAATATCAGAATTGTCGCAACAATTATAAAACCTACGATATTACGCATCCGATATAGTTATTAAAAAGAGTTGATTATGATTTCGCATCTGCTCCATATCGGAGCTACCCAATATCGAAAATACTTCATGTTTTCTCATTTTAAAATTTGCGATGAGCTTATCTTTGATACAACTTGGCTCATGCCACTTATCACTTCCATATGGGGTCATTGTTATAATAATTGAAAATCTTACTTTTAATAGTTTTGAGAGAATTTTGTTTAGTTTTCAATTTTATTTTTGTGTAAGTTTAATAATAGAACTCACTGCTCTATTGTATTTTTAAACAGGTATTGGCTTGATGGGCCCTAACCCAAGTTCAGTGTTATTCAACCAAGCAAATCCCTAAAGTAATGGCCCTTTCAGCATCAATCCACGGAGCACGAACTCAAGTCTCACCCGGAGCAGTATGGGGGGATGCAGGAACCAAGTTTCCGCACCCTGAGATGGTTGTGATGTTGGTTTTATACCTTAACTCTATCTTCACGTAGATCGATAAGACTTTAGGGCTTATCGATGTACTTCTCTATTTGTCTTTCAGAACCTCCGCAAAGGTTTGTGATTGTCTTTCGCGTAACCCTAACAAGCGATCTCGACACTTACGCGCCTGTGTAACTACTTTGTTGTATAGTTCTTCGAATTTTTTAAGTGTTCGCCAATTCTATCATGCAATTTAGATTATCTTTGCATAAACATAGATCTCTACTTGCATTCATATAACAAAGGAAAACATATATATTCGCGCATCAATTTAGCAATAAAACATAAACCCAGTGCTTAACATAACATAATCGCATGCAATTGACAGAAATAAAATACACAATAATTTCACAGCTGCAAAGGTCTACGCACTCAGCTGTGGACTTCTACCCTAGGCCTCTATGCACTTAGCTGTAGAGCCTTCTTCCCACGCTAAGACTCTAACTCTTAGCTCCTTACAGACTCATCAATGACACTATCTCCATCAACTCTACTGAGCTCCTCTTAGACGCCTCTAAGTATTTCTTTTTATACAATCCCATGGTCCGCCGGACCAAGGGCGGATCTCATCAAGCCGACACAACCTATCTAAACTAAGGGCGGAAACACGTTTTGACTCTTGATATCTTCATGCTCCACGATCACAAAATGCAGAGACTTTACATTTCTTTATACAAAATTTAGGCTTTCTGCTATAAAACTTGGGCTTTTAACCACAAACTTGACCCTAGGGGACCTATTCCCAACAGGCCCCCAACACAAACATGGTGACTTTCCCTTGAGTCACTTGGTTGGTGTGGAGATCTTGTTGTGAAAACCTCCCATCTCTACTTGGACTACTGCAACTTCGGTAATGCACTATGTTGATGCTTGCGCCATCTCCTCAACCAGCGGCTCCATCATTGGCCCTGTACTATCTGATTGTATCTTCTGTTGAGTCACCTATAGACCAGCCAACTTTCCTTCGATGGTGGCGGTGAGCGCATAGGCTTCATCAAGCCAAGGCCCTATTCTGGCCTTGAGGACACTCTCTTTATGTTGGGCTACATCCACCTGCTCCTTTAATACCTTTTCCTCTTGCAGTTTTGCTAGCCTCTACATAAGGGCGATAGTGTGCGCCATCGCTTTGACTTCATCATATCTCTTATGCAGCTCCCAGGCCTCTGTTTCCAACCTTTACAAGGTGGTATCCTCCTGCAAATTGGTAACCACTTCGAACGCCTGCTCAAAGAGCGCGGTACACTCCGTTACGACATTTTTCGCTGCTACCATGGCGTCTTTCACAACAATCTCATGCTTCTCTCTGACTTCTAGTGGGGTTAAAGGCTAGGAATTCAATTACAGTTCTATAATCTTGAGTTTTAGGTTAAATTGAACCTTCACCAAGTCTGTTCTATTATCGCCCACTCTAGCAATGAGCTTCTAAATATGCACATCTACTGGTTCATCATCGGGAATGGCTAGCTCTGGGACAGACTTGCATGCCTCAGCCACCACCTTAGTCATGCGCTCATTTTTGTTAGTGATGGCTTTGACGAGGTTAACATCGGAATATCTTTGTACAGTCATCTGAGTGTTGTTGGCTTTCTTCTCATTGATTACTTGTAATGTGAGCTGTTCGCGGGCCCGAAGTTCAGCCATCATGCCATCCTACAAATTGTGAAGTGCCACACTGGGAAGCGCAGCCAAACTGAGCCCAATTCCTTTGAGGGTGTTGATAGTGGGCCTATCATATTCAGTATTTGTGATTAGCGCTCCCTTCGACAACATTATTTCCTGGGGATCTAGTGTGCGCACCATCCCTACTGCCTCTGATGTTTCGAGCACCAAACTAGTTGAAGTTGCGCTGCTTCGTCCCATGCTGGTTTATACCTACAACGCCTAGATCTGCAGCTCACACAAACCTATCTGAATGGCACCCAAGGCCTGCTTATGTTGTAGCTCGAACTGCTACAGCAGTTCCGTGGTGGCATGTTGGACCATATCACCGATATCATTTAAATGAATTTTTGTTAAGGTTATCAGATCAAGACAAGTCTTGTTGGCCTTAGACTTCTTTCGTGGCCCTACCTTCTCTGGGTCCATGTTGCGCTTAACGCGGAACGGATTGGTCTCTAGGTCTGCTTCTCCCTAGTCTGACTATTGGTCCTCCTCCTCTGTCTCTGAAGAAGGTGACTTATGACTCTTGTCAGAGTCGTGCTCCTCTTCTTCCATTTGTCCTCCCATCTTCTTTCTGGTGGCGTGCTCTACCTTGGCCTTGTCCTCATCCTCCTTTTATTTCTTTGTGGCCAATTCTTCCATCTTCAGCTTGGCCTCTTCCTTTTCCCGCTGTGCTGTGGTCTTGCTAGATCCAGCTGTCAAGTCTAAGGAAATGTGCCAATCTACTAGCTAGTAGTCAAGAACCATTGTAATTGCATTGTTTGTGGCTAGGTATGGCTGGTCATACCATTTCTACTTAGGGTCTTTTCGTGCACGTATCGAGACTTGGTAGAAGTCGTTCTTGAAATCCACATACTCCTGTAGCTTCTCAAACATAGTTGGCAACAACCACGGTTTGTGGTTGATGGCCATACGGATGCTCATCTCCTTCAAGATCCAAAATATATTATTGTCCTTGACCCTTTCAAGGTCCTTCATAACCCATAGCAAAGCAAACTTCACTGCTTCTGGTAGATCGGGTGCAACTAGAGGAAACTGGCTATCCTTTAGTAACTTCCACGCGACCAACACTATGGACAACAGAAGCCAGGCATAGTGGAATGTTTTGTTGTGATCCTACGCCTCTCTGCACTTTGCGAAGAACTCCCTAGAGAGGTAGCACGCCTAGTTAAACTGTATGCCCTCTGCGCACTAGGCCTCTAAGGCTACTCTTGGTGCCGACAATTCATCTGCAAAACACTTTCGCATAATATTTCCTGCCAAGATTTGTGTTGCTAATTTGACCGTGGGATCAGCCATACTTTTGATGGTGTAGCCATGCAGCTTCTTAGCGATTTTTAATTTGTCCTCCATTGCTTTAGTGAGGTTTCTCTCACCTGTCTTTTCGCCAAATGCCATGGCTGGATCTCGAGTGCGGCAGCCGAGTGATTCTTGATGAGCCCCAAAAAATGGATAATTATATGGCTCATTCAGCCTCCTAATTCGACTTAATCCAACATTCTCATTAGTTTATTACATGTTTTTTATTATATTTATGCTAATAGAGTGAATTGGGTTAGTCATTATGCCAACAAGTTTAATGTGTGCTTTATGCAGTATTTTTGGTCAATTTGGAGACAAAATCAAAAGTTTAAATGAGCACTTGGCAGCCAAATTTGTGGAGAGGATTTGTAGGATGGTGTCCCCTTCATTTATGGGCCCTTACCTTGAATTCTCCACCATCATCTTGGAGTTCAAGGGCCACCAAATCAATTATCACAAGGGCAGCTGAGCAAAGGCTAGTAAAGTGGCTATTAACTACAAGTTTTGGCAGGAGGACTGTTGGGGTCCTCAATTTGTATAAATAAGAAGGCTTAGGGCCTCATTCCAGTTAGTCACTTTGTAGGCATAATTTAGCTAGTCTGTAGTTTGATTTTAGTCATTTTTTTAGTCATTCTTTAGGCAGTCGGTTAGCTCTGCATTTCAACACATTTTCGAGCTTTTCCTTGTGGACAGTTTTTGGGATGTAATTATTCTTTTGATCAATAAAAATGAATCCAGCTTTGCATCAGCTCTAATCTCTCTTAGGAGGTTGTAGCTCTTGGGGTTGGGCCCAACCCAAGTGCCCAGTACCTCCTTTGTTTACTTTTATGTGTTTTTGCTGCATTCTTAGAATAAAAGCTGTTATTTAAATTAAAATCTTGTTTTGTTACATAGGTTGTTTTTTATGGTTAAAGTAGTTTTTCATGTTTAGATTGAATTGATAGGTTAATAACAGAAAATATCTTCGAAAAAGGCCATCAAGCAACCTTCGATCTCACCTCTCCCTCCTTGGGACCATGAGCTGAGACCTAGGTGTCCTTGCTACCATAAAAACATTGTTCTTGCTTCTTCATGCAATTTCTAGTGTTAGATTCTTAGTTGCAAAAGTTGGTACCAGTTGTGCTTACATGCTTAGATCCATTCTTGCTTGGTTTCCATAGTTTTTTTCCATGATTTGCTGCCAATCAACTTCTGTTCATCTTCCTTATGGTTTTTAGGTCAAATTAGGTTAAAATAGCTAGATCTTTGGTTTTTCTGGTATTTCTTCTATCAGTCTTGAGAAATAGTGTGCAGAGCATCTATGATACCTCTTTGCCTACCCTTACCCCATCAATACAACCTGCTCCATCCCCGAACTCAGATTCTTTCCCTTGATTTGCCACATTTTCCCACTTTGCCCTAATTTCTACATTCTTGTGCATCATTGCTCCCTTCGTCCTCGAACAAATCCAATTGTTTCTTAGCCTCATTCACCAGGTCCTATACCCCTTAACATCCTTATCCAACCTCCATTTCCACTTTCCCACCATTTTTCCTCCATCAACCCTCCAAAATCCTCCTTTCGGAACCTCCATTTCCACTTTCCCACCATTTTTCCTCCATCAACCCTCCAATTTCTACTGTTAGATTCTTAGTTGCAAAAGTTGGTACTAGTTGTGATTACATGCTTAGATCAATTCTTGCTTGGTTTCCATAGTTTTTTTCCATGATTTGCTGCCAATCAACTTCTGTTCATCTTCCTTATGGTTTTTAGGTCAAAGTAGGTTAAAATAGCTAGATCTTTGGTTTTTCTAGTATTTCTTCGATCAACCTTGAGAAATAGTGTGTAGAGAATTTGTGATACCTCTTTGCCTACCCGTACCCCATCAATGCAACCTTCTCCATCCCCGAACTCAGATTCTTGCCCTTCATTTGCCACATTTTCCCACTTTGCCCTAATTTCTACATTCTTGTGCATCATTGCTCCCTTCATCCTCGAACAAATCCAATTGTTCCTTAGCCTCATTCACCAGGTCCTAGACCCCTTAAAATCCTTATCCAACCTCCATTTCCACTTTCCCACCATTTTTCCTCCATCAACCCTCCAAAATCCTCCTTTCGAAACATCCTGTAGAAAATTACAGAACATCCTGCAGAAATTCCAAAACATCCGGTAGAACCCCTGCAGACTTCCTGTAGAAGCTCACGAAAGCGGTTTCTTGATAGCCAAACTCTGTGAAACTCTTTAGAAGGGTGCTAGGGACCCCTTAGGCCCTCTCTGAACCTTCTCAACCTCCTACAAGCATTTCCTCTCGCCAATCCACCTCTGCACAGTCAAAAACAGTGAAAGCACATGCATGATAATTTTGAAAACTTAGTCAAAAATACAAAAAGATGTTTTCTTCAAATAGAAGTAGCTTAGACGCATGTATTTTACCTTCCTAGAAGTCAATGGCATCTCTTTCAGTAGCTTGCATCCTCTTTCTTGCATCAGTAGGGCTAGCTGGTAAAACTAGGGTTTGCATTTCCTTTCCGCTTTTCAATTTCTTTCTGCAAGTAGATTAGCCTCCTTTGAGTTAGCTTTCATCCATTGGTTAAAAGCTTCTTCTAAGAGCTCATAGAAGTTGGCTTAAGCTCATAGCGGACTTGTGCCAGCTGATCAAGTGACAGCCGCGGCAAGAGCTAGTACTTGTGCATATAGCATCGTCGCTTCCAAGTTTGTTACGAACTACCGGGTTGATAAAAATAAAGAAGGGAGTCCCAGGAGTTGCAGCATTATCACTGCAATACTGGGGCCCACCATCTTTTTGGCGCCGTTGCTGGGGAAGCGTCAGAGTATTGGTGATTATTGCTTTTCTTTTATTTTCTACTGCAACTTTCTGCTAAGTAGTTTATTTCATTTCCATTCTGCAATTTCATTTCTGCAAAGTCGAGTAGACATTTCTTGCTTCCATAGATTAGCATTTCAATTCCGCAATTTCATTTCTGCAAGCGTAGATTAGCATTTCAGTTCCACAATTTCAATTCTGCAAGCATAGCCTAGCATTTCATTCCTGCAATTTCATTTCAGCAAAATAGATTAGTCATTTCCTGCTTTCATTTCAATTCCGCATTTTCATTTCAGCAAGATAAATTTTAGTTAGTTGCAGTTCGATCTATTTTAGTTTTGCAGGTACAAGCAAAAAAAAAAAAAAAACAAACAAATAAACAAACAAAACAAAACAAAAACAAAACAAAAACAAAACAAAAACAAAAACAAAAACAAAAAAACAAAAACAAAAACAAAAAATCAAAAACAAAAAAACAAAAAACAAAAAACAAAAAACAAAAAACAAAAAACAAAAAAAACAAAAATCAACCAAAAAGATTTCCTTTCATGCCTTGTAGGAGTAGAGATAATTCAAAAAAAGATTTCACAACACCCCAGTGCTTCACACAGCCAACCTTCTCTCTTCTTTGATGGTTGTGATTAAGAAGAACCCCTAGCTGGACAGCAAGACATATTTGAAGAACCTCTAGGGGAGAAGAAGAAGAAAACATTCCTCTGGAGCAAATGGCTACAAACAGAAATGTTGGGAGCAATACCTTATCCAAAAATGAATTTGCAAATCAGATGGAAGATTTCGAGAGAGAGGTGAGGCAATTTCTTGCCATGCAACTGGATACCTTGCAAATCCAAAGGAAGCAAGAGGAACTCAAGAGGGCTTTGGCCATCTTTTGTCCCAGGTGCACTAGAAAGAATCCTAGGAACGAATGTCCATTGCACTCCATAGAAGTGTGTTTTTTCTGTGAAAGAGACCATCCTACGAATCAGTGCCCTTCCTTGACTGGACTTAGAGCTGTATATCAGAGAGCCAAAGGAGCCACTGAATTACTTTATTATACGAACCAAAGGAGGCCACATGGACCCATACCCTACCAGTAGGGAATGCAAGGGACATCCTAGACCTATTATGACCCTTATCAAGCCACTTCCATGCCTTCTTGGGGCCCTGCTACTCATCCTTCCTGTCCACACCCCCTCCTTGGTCGTATCCTCCTTAATACCATGCTTCTCCAGTTGCTCATTCATTTCACTCTTATGCTTAGCCACAGCCTCAGTGGAATGCACCTCATCAAGGGTGGAAGCCCCAATACAACTCTCCTCCTGCTTCTTTTCCTCCACCACCTACCCAACCACAACCCCATCCACATCCATCTCAAATATACACCCCCACTCAACTACCCATACCGCCATTTCCAAATCCACACAGTGGAATAGTTCAACCCAATTGCAATGCTGAGGCACAACATGTCCAAACAAGTCCTCTTGAGCTCAATGATCTTCACTATAGCTCAAGAAGAGTATTGCCAGAAAGAGATTATATTAACAGCATTGAAGGACCACATCCAGCAAAAGAAGATTCAAAAGAGGAGATCAAAGAACCATGGGCTGCACTTGATGAAGAGAAGACATCAGAATCAGAGATCGAGAGAGTTACCTCATGGTTACCATCAAATCCTCCATGTACTCAAGAGAAAAATCAGCAAAAAGAGGAAGATGAGAAGGTCATGATAGAAGAAAATATGAAGAATGATCTAAATTAGCAAAAGAACCAAGGATATCAGAGCTATATTGAGATATGGTTCCAGAGGGTCACTAAGTTGCAGCAGTACTCTCTTCCTCAACTATGCTTGGTCCCTTCAAAGTCAAATCATTTGGTCTCTAAAATACAGATACCTGTCAAAGCATGCATTTCAAGCCTCCACATCATTTTGTCTCTAATCTCGATGTGCACATGGCTCCATTGGAAGTATTTTTATACTTGAAAATGATTTTGTTTTTCAAGTAGGGTAAGGTAGAAAAAAAGAGAGAAGAAAATAAAAATATAAGGTGAAAACCTCTTCGGAGGCGCCTCAGATTGGCTCATTGATTGAAAACCTCCATGAGGTGGTCAATGGGTTGGAAAAAAAGAAAAGAAAAAAGAATAAGATCCTTGGGTGAAAACCTCCCTTGGAGATGCCCAGGGCAGGCAATTAGGGTGAAAACCTCCATGAGGCGCCCTAGTTGTTTTTCAAAAAAAAAAAAAAGAGAGAAAAAAAGAAAAAAATAGGCCTAATCTCTGTGAAATAATTGCAGATTGCAGGGAATACATTGCAGGTAAGGAGGGTCATGAAAAACAAGGATAGGGGTCCGTAGTACGTACTAGGCTATGAGACATCCCTACAGACACTCCCTCCATGAACACTCGCCTTTCCTAGGATTTGATCACATTCAGGTTGAGATTCCACCTTCTGCAAGAAGTTATGGGCTTTCTACAGGAAGTTCTGTATTTCTACAGGAAACATCCTGTAGAACCTTCGGGCGAGTCAAATTCGATTTTGGAGGGGCATCTGAAGGTTGGAAACTGTTTGTTAGGCCTACAGCCACCCCTGTTTCCATCCCTCATATTTCTCCATCATTTTTTCCACCTCATTATGCTTCTATAGGAACTTCCTGTAGAAATTATAGAAGGTTGGAAATGGATTGCAAAAAGCCAGTTTGGTGAAAATGATAGCTTCCTAAAGGGTTCATAAGTCATCCTACATTCTTCAAACTCCTCCTCTATCGTTTCCATGCTTGCATCATGTTAAGTTATGGTATGTTCTATGCTTATAACAATTTACTTCTTTTCCTTATTATATTCCACAGATTAGCAATCACATATATATAAAGTAAAGTGCAGATAGAACATTAAACGATCGACGGAAAACAAGCCAAGACAAGAGACACAAGACGTGGCGGCTAGCCAGGGACAAACCCCACAATGTGTGGGGAAACCCTTTGATCAAATATTTCTTTATCTTCAATAATTCAGCAGAGATAAATAGTACAATGAATCTGATTCATATCAGCAGTAGCAAACCCTAAATCAATAGCATCAGCATTAGCAGCTTCATTATCAAAATAGGGCAGATGATATCTCACAAACCGACCATCGGATTGACTTCATTGCACCACCAAAATTTTCGGCTTCCAGAGGAGGTTCAGATGAATCTACAGTGCAGTTCCAAAGAGGAGATCTTCTAGGCCTGACAATTCAATCTTTACTTCTGCAGTTGCAGCATCAGTTTCAGCAGTTTCCGGCTTCAAACTAGGGCAGTCGACATCTTGCAAAATGTTCATCGGATTGACTTCATTCCACCACAAAAAGTTGCGGCTTTCAGAGGAGGTTCAGATGAACCTATAGCATAGTTCCAAAGAGGATATCTTCTAGGCCTCGCAAGTCAATCTTTACTTATGCAGTTGCAACTTCAAATTCAGCAGCTTCTGGCTTCACATGTGAGAGAGAGAGAGACCCATTTCAGTGCAGTAGAGAAGAGACTCATATCTGCGCAGTAGAGAGAGAGAGATGCGATGAGATGAGTGAGTCCAAATGAGGAAAAGTCCTCTTATATTTATACACAACGTTGGTGGGTGAATAGATGCGACTATTGGGCTTCTGAGCCTACATGAGTTGTAGGTCGACTTGATAATAATTCC
>APFE030787360.1:64384-80758 GCA_000404065.3 Pinus taeda
TGCAAGTTTGTGGAAGCCTCGCTCCCTTGCTCCAAATGAGCTTCCTTGAAGTGTAATTCTGCAAACACAAACAAGCAAACAAATTAAATAGCACCTGAAAAGCCAATATAATAAAGCATATTCATCATAATGATCAAGGAGATTATGAAACAAACCACATAAGACAATTTGTTGAGAAAAATGAATCTGATTGTATTAATTCAAATGAAGAAGAACTTTACAACCTGCGCCTTCATGCTGTACAAGCTCCTCCCAGGGTCCGACAAGAAGTATCCTCCACTTTGACAAGTTTCACTCACTTCCCAATGAAACCAAAAGGTATGTGATCTCTCCTCTCAATTTTAACTAGGAAGTCCGAATTCCATCAGCATTTACCCTCAAAATGTTCAGCTTCTAACCTCCCTAGCAACTGGCCCAATGCCTTAATTTATAGTGCAATGGAGGGAAGTTACTAGGTCCTCCTTCAAAGGGATAAAGCCCTCCTTCAATGGGATAGATCCTCGTATCAAGGGATTAGCTCCTTCTCTTTTGGGATGCATGAACCACTTTGGAGCGAACAATCCACATCAAAATCCTTCTAGAAACATCTAGATTTAACCCAAAAGTGAGTTTTTTAGGATAAACTTGCGCCTTTTTGACTTTCACAAGGGTACGCACCCACTCCTTTACAGACAGAGCGTGCATATACACAGGTATTATGAACAAAGGGTGCGGGTCCGCAGGTAAAAGTAGGAGAAAGTGCGGAACCAGAGTAATATTGATTTTCAAAATATTTCTCTCTTTTGCAAAGCTTGACATGAAGAGCTAAGGTCTGAGACTTGCTTAGGAGGCTAGTATAAGTGATGATAGACCCATACTAACTACAAATAATCATGGTGACGATATTTTTGTGTAACAAATTTCCCCATAAAGTGCGAAGTCTGTAGTAGATGAGGATTTCATTTATCATTTAAGAAGAGTGAAGTACTTTATCATTTCAAGGATTATCTTGCGGAGAGCCTAGTTGGAACCTGTAAAAACATTCAAGTGAAAAATATATATATGAGATCATATCATTGCTAAGGTAGGCATTCCCATACTTAGATTAAAACTAACTAGAAAACTAACTACTACTCTGATATAGGAACGATCTTGTAATACATCATAAGTATAGACATATGTAGACACAGTATGGACACAACCATCTGTTTATGAATAGTCTACAACATAATGAATACAAAATTCCTCGCAGCTTGGATGGTGGAAACTATATCTAGGGTCTTCATTTCTACTCCTCGAAATAGTACGATTCTATCCATGTGAATAAATGTGTCGAAGTCGAACATGGTAGAAACCACTTGATTACCAGTCGATGATGTAAACTGTTAACGAGTGTGAGAGAAACCACCAATAATGACAATGGCTCTCAAAGTACTCAGTACAATCCATGAGATGTGATTAGATGTGTCGATGTCGAACATATCACGGAATCCTTCAATCGAAGGTCAATGATGCAACCTGTCGTTGAAGACGAGAAACCTGCCATTGAGGCATGCAGATCTCAAGGTACTGGCGATTTCTAGATCATCTTTCTAGATAAAGAGCTGAAGTTGATAGAAAGCGATCCGTCGTAGGCAAGCCCATGGCACGAAATCATAGATCAAGTTTGAAGAAATTTAGTTACAAGGACTAACTCAGGGATGGTCAAGATGGAATGACAGATATTTTTGCAGATGAATGGCTTATTCGCACAGACCTCTTGAACACATAACGACACGACAGATGGTTTGGTGACGATTGACCCAAATTTAATACCCAGAAACTGGCTTAAGACTTTCAATGTGGTTTGATCAACTGTTAGCTAAAGGATTTCCCATCCCAGGTGAATGAAAGTGTCGTGTTCAAGAGTGGTTACAAAGTATGACAAACAAGGTCATTTTTCTCTCTTTTCCCCCACCATTTCTGGCAAGTACCTCTTTATTTTTTACAAGCTTGAGGAGGATAACATATGCTTGATTATAAGCTCACCCTTCGGGTGAGTCCAACATAGTTTAAATTCGAACCCTAAGAAGGAGTGGTCCGTTCCTGTTTGTAATTGAACAGGTCTTTTACTGTCGAAATTTAACGAGTCCAGTATAGGAGAAACTCGACGTTTTTCATTTTTAGAGAGTCTGAAAAAACTTAAGAAGACTCCAGGGTTGACTTTTTCGTAAATTTGTGTCTCCCAAGCCCGAAAAAGTATAAAATAATACTTGAGAGAACCTCTTGATCTTTTACGACCAAGGAGTACTTTTCGTAACTAGTGCCTCTGATCCGAAAAAGTAAAAAAGCGATCAATGATACGTCATTTTATGACTAATATTGAATTTGAAACGACAAAAACCCGACAATATTTTCGTGTTTTTACGGTCAGAAAAGAGCTGTAAGAGGACCGTCTTTTTAGTTCCGTTTTAACGAGCTTAAAAAGAAAAACTCGGCGATCTTTTCATGTTTTAGGAGTCAGAAAAGAGCTTAAAGATGACTAATGGTTTTTCGTTGAAAAATGATTAATTTCGCCTAAAAATCCATTATCCTGAACAAAAACTCAAACATTACTCATACTTGTTTAATAATAGGTTAAAATGTCGCAAAAAATACCTTTTTAAAGTGGAATATAAACAAATTTAGAATTTATTTACCCAAAAAACTTATAAAAAGGACTTTTTACCATTCATTTTTACCATTTGAGATTTGGTTGAGAAAAAAGGGCTTTTGACCAGAAACTTCCCACGAAGATTTCAGAAAATCCGTCCGTTGGAATCAAATGCGATCTCCTCCAGGTAATCCACATCATCCTACTCTTCATTTTTGTCCGTTTGAATTTGTTTTTTAGGGATTAAATTGTGTTTTTAGGTTTAGAAACCCGCGCACGGGGGCCCGCAGGTACACCACAGGGGACCTGCGTACCCCGACTTTTTTGCAATGGAAAAAAAGGTCTGGGTACTCACCTGCCGTGAAGGCAAGGTGCGGACCCCACGCACTGTCCCTAACAAGGGGGTGCGTACCTCGTGCATAGGTTTACAAAAACCTAACTAACTCAAAAAACACCCAATGAAATCAATTTTTCATGTTCTAATTCACCTTTTTACTTGATTATAGGATATCCATCATGCTTGATTGGCGAGAACAGGAGCACGAGGATGTGGACCTTGCCATGATGAATCATCAACCTTCGATCGATGCATTGAAGGAATGCGGCTTGTACAAGTTCTGGGCCATACCTGGCATGAGGGCCTAGGTGGACTTTTTGTAGTGGTTGGTTGATAGATGGAGTATACAGGACCAATGTTTCTTTATTGGAGGACACCAGCTCGAAATCGAGCCAGCTAACATATACTTCTTGACTGGTTTGCCTAGGAGGGGTGAACATTTGACTCTATTTGGGCCCAGGGCAGGTGGCCAATCTGTCAAGAGCCCCCGCCTATAGTTTTGCAATGTCCAGAACCAGGACAAAGGGATAGACATCAAAACCATATCCCTTCCTGAACTCATGGTTATAGCATTTAAAGTTACCAAACTCTGCGGCAGTGCAACGCTACACGTTGCCACCGGATCCGAGATGCGGATGGCAGTTGATTGCTTTCGAGACACCATTTTCAACTGGTGCGATGCTGTGTTGGCCAATGTGAAGGGCCAACTAACCAGGGCCAAAAACGGACAGCTAAAGACCTTTGGTTATGGGGCTATAGTTGTGAGTTTTGGCCTAGAGAGGGTTCCGATGTTGATCCCACAACAGCTTACTGTTGGAGCTGGGCTTCCTCGAGAGCCCAAACTGATGTGATGGGTTGCAGTTATGGCCCATCATCCTGATGAGGGGACCAAGGTCGTTCGGTTCAAACCTGAGTATTTCCAATGGTTGGAAAATCAGGTTTTTGCTATTCAAGACTTCCCTTATGTTGGGGTTGATTTTCGTGGAGACCCAGACATGGCTCTTCTGCCAGGAGAGCAATGGGATGATGCAGGTAAAATTATTTTCAACATTTTTCCTAATTTAATTTTTTGTTGTTTTTTATATCGTCCCAAAACTGATAGTAAAAAGTTTCAAATGCAGATGTGGGCCCACGGTGACCAGCTTCTCTTCGGCCTTACGAGAGGAAACAACCATTTGCACCGGCTCCAGCCCCACAGGACGAATCAACAGAGACCTTAGCTGAGTTGGAGAGCCATTTAGAGCGCCTAATAGGGGACATGCCCGAGACCAGTATAGATGACATCCCTCGTCGACTTCAGCGTTACGTGATTGGAGTCCCAGGACCCTTTAGGAGGTTCCTTTGTAAGGTGGCTCATGCAGTGGTTTTGTATCGAGATCATCACCAGTGATGGGATGATCGCCTGTTGTAGTCACATGTGACATTTTTGCTTTTTTCTACTTATCATTTTTGCCGATCATAGGGTGTTTTTCAACCTATGATCGAGGATGATGTATTATTTTGACACACTCCTATATATATGATATTGTTATTACCATCTTGTCTTGTTAAACATGTTATGGAATGTTTTTAATATGATTATTGCACATGTCTACTTAACATTTGAGAAGCAATTGCATCTGCTAATGTATTTAAAGATCTTGGAATATGTTGATATTCAATATAGTCAAATTCACATTCCAAGAGACGCACTCTCAAAAATAATCTCAATAAAACTGGATTTCTAATTGCGTATACTCTATTAAGTTGTAGTACAACAAGTTCAGAATCTAACCTCACTATCAAAATCTGAATCCCAAATGAAATAGATTCAGATAATAACTCAATCACTGCACTATACTCTGCAATGTTGTTTGTTGTTTGACCAAGGCTTACCCCATGCATAGATACCAACTCGTGAGAGGGCGAATAGATAACCCAGGCTGCAGAAGAAATATTCTATGTACTACGACAAGCACCATCAGCGAAACCAATATATGTTTGGAGAGGCATCGACATCTGCGACATCAAGAGTAAAACCAAGATAAGCGAGAATAATGACAAAAACCCTCTCTAAGCTAAGCACACCTTTTAATCTAAAACACACCAGCTAGAAGGAAAACTAACCTAACTAAAAAATCTCCACACTCATTTTAAGCATCATACCTCTTCAGGTAAAGACCATTTCTGGGTTTACCTAAAGGGACCCCATCAAAGTCTACCAATTCATAGGCCCCTTTTGCTAGCTTTCGCTTGACAATATAAGGACCATGCCACATAGGCATGAATTTTCCAGCGCCTAATTTATCATTTTCCTGATCGGACAATAAGACTATATCTCCTTCCGAAAAATTTCGAGGGGTCACATTTCGATCATACTAAGCTTTAATACGTTTTGCATGAGATTCGATCGCTAATGCAGCATCGCGTCGATTCTCATCTAGCTGAGCCAATTATAACAAATGCCTATCATCTTCGAAAGTGGCTGGAAGTAACTCGATGGCCATTCGCAATGACGGGATTTCGCACTCAATAGGTAACACAGCTTCCAAACCATAAACTAGTTGGAAAGGAGTGAAACCTGTCGATGTTTTTACTGAGGTTCGATACGCCCAAAGCACTGAAAATAGCATGTTGTGCCAATTCGACCGATGAATCCCAATGATTCGTTAGATCATGATGACTAGAACATTGTTGATGGCTTCAACCAGGCCATTATCTTGTGGATAATAAGGAGTTGAACTATCATGACGCAAGCCAAGCTGGCCTGTAAGTTCAATCATAATAACATTTCGAGGGGTCACATTTCGATCATACTGAGCTTTAATACGTTTTGCATGAGATTCGATCACTAATGCAGCATCGCATCGATTCTCATCTAGCTGAGACAAGTATAACAAACGTCTTTCCTCTTCAGAAGTGGCTAGAAGTAACTTGATGGCCATTCGCAATGACGGGATTTCGCACTCAATAGGTAACACAGCTTCAAAACCATAAACTAGTTGGAAAGGAGTGAAACCTGTCGATGTTTTTACTGAGGTTCGATATGCCCAAAGCACTAAAAATAACATGTTGTGCTAATTCAACCGATGAATCCCAATGATTCGTCGGATCATGATGACTAGAACTTTGTTGATGGCTTCAACCAGGCCATTAGCTTGTGGATAATAAGGAGTTGAACTATCGTGACGCAAGCCAAGCTGGCCTATAAGTTCAGCCATCATAACGTTTCGAAAATGGCGCCCATGATCAGTGATAATCACTTGTGGAACACCAAACCTAGCAATTATATGATTGAATATGAAAATCACAGTTGTTTTGTCGTCTACCTCAAATGTAGGCATCGCCTCGACCCACTTGGTAAAATAGTCTACCGCAAGGATAATATACGCATGCCCCCTGGTCGAGTGAGGGTTGCATGTAATAGAATTGATACCCCATTTGGCAAAAGGACCAACGACAATTATAGGGTGAAGAGGAGTAGGTGGAGTGCGCATCTTTCGATCAACAATTTGGCAGTTGTGGCATTTTCGGACCGCAATGATAAAATCTTTAAACATAGAAGGCCAAAAGTAGCCAGTGCGCAGTATCTTTTGGGTTGTGGCATACCCAGACATATGACCGCCACATGCTCCAGAGTGACAGTCATTTAGGACCCTTTCGGCTTCCTCATGAGTCACACAATGTCGAAAAATAGAGTCCGCCCCACGACGATAAAGAGTATCTCCAATAATTTTGAATTTTTGGGACTGGAATCGTATTTTTCGATGTTCCGATCATGAAATGTCTGGCCAAAAGGATTGGGTTTGGATATAAACGATTATATCCCCATACCACGGATCTAAAGTGCTGATTAGAAACAAGGATTCGTCTGCAATGGGCTCCTCCGCCACAGTTTCTGTGTCAGCACGAAGGAAGTCACACATTAATTCCACAAAAACTAAAGATTTCTTTGACTTATTCTTTTCAAACTCCAAGTCGAACTCTTGCAGGATGAAAATCCATTTGGAGTACTTTCCCCCCAGCAATTGCTTGGTCAAAATATAGATCATAGAGTTGCAATCAGAAATAACTATAGTCTTATGTAGTAAAATATAATGACGAAAACGTTGGACAGCTTGAACAGCTGCCAATGCCAATTTCTCCACATGTGAGTATTTTAGCTCGGTTGGATTTAACGTTTGACTAAGGTAATATATCACATGTTCAGTACCGAATTCATCTTCCTGAACTAAAACCATTCCGATGGTGGAATAGGAGGCGGCGAGATACAAGAAGTAATCCTGGTTGTAGTTGGGAGGATGCAACAACAGTGCATGGGTCAACGCGTGTTTTAGTGCATCAAAATATTTCTCAACTATCTCGTCGCAAAAGAATGAAGTATGTTGCTTCAACAACTGGGTAAAACCCTTTGTGATCTCAGCATAGTTAGGGATGAATCGACATAAAAATTTTGCTTTCCCTTGCAAACTTTGGAGTTGGCGAAGACTCGAAGGAGGAGGCAATTTGATAATGGCTTCAACCTTCGAGGGATCGACGCGAATGTTGGCTTTCGAAACAACAAACCCCAGTAATCGACCCAGTTCAATATAGAAAACACACTTGTGGGGGTTCAACCTAATCCGATAATGCCTACACCTCATAAATATTACTCTTAAATGGACGCAATGATCAGCTTGATGTAATGAATGAGCAAGCAAGTCATCGAGATAGGGTTGCACAATGTGCTTGATATCATGAAAAGCATAAGACATGGCCCGTTGAAAAGTTGCGCCAGCGTTCTTGAGTCCAAAAGGTAATTTGCAATAAGAAAATGTCCCCCATGGACAAATGAATGTCGTTTTTGGTTGATCAGCAGGTGGAATATTGATTTGATTGTATCCAGAAAAACTATCCATGAAGGAGAAAATTTCACTGCCGGCACAATCGTCAATGATTTGATCAATATAGGGAGTGGGATAATTTTCCTTTAGACAAGCTCGATTAATGTCCCTATAGTCGATACATATTCTTATTGTCCCTTGTTTTTTGTTAACAGTAACAATATTCGATACCCAATCCGTTAACAGGATCGGATAAATGAAACCTGCTTTAAGTAACTTTTCAACTTTCATTTTAATCGCAGCAGCTTTTCTTGGGTGAATCTGACACAAACATTGCCGAATGGGTTTAGCATCCGGGTAAGTTTTGATTTCATGAACTATAATTGTTGGGTCAATTCCTGGCATTTCCTCATATAACTAGGCAAACACGTCGCGGAATTATTGAAATAGGGCCTTATATGTTTGAATTTCATCTTCCGTACAAGAGGCACCTATATGAACGTTTTCAACAATTACAGGCTTCAACTGAAATGTCAAGGGGAATAGTTCGAGAAATATTTCCCAAGTTTAACTCGGAATCAGGATGTTTCATTGGATTTTGAGCATCCTTGACATATTCAGTCATAAAAATTGATGAAAAATCATTTTCAAAACGATCACCCTCGGGTAAAAACGAAGATCTGTGATGAAGATCTTCCCATGGCAACTCATCGACGCATAGGAATTCACGAATTTGCTCATCATGTTGAACAAGTTCAGAAAACATTATTGAATCTGAGTTTGATGTTGAAAGTGATTCCTCATGGACCACATTCATTAAGTCAATATGGGTTGATGTTGTGTCGGCGAACGACTGCACGGTCTGATACGCAAGTACATATGGACTTTGTATATCTATAACTAGGGTCTCTCACACCTCTAATTATTCCACATTAATAAATAAATCCGGGAACGTTTTTTTATTGCAAAGAGTAGCTCAATCCGAGGCTATTTGTTCGAGTAATGCTTAGTAGTATAGTGTTCAGAAGATACAAAAGAAAACAAATTCTAAGCGGTAACTAAATTAATCCAAAAGATAGAATCACACAAGACAATTGATCAGTGAAAGGTACATAAGCAATAACCCATCCCTCCAGAAACTAATAAAAAGGAAATTAGAGCATGGACTTATAGGTTTGGGAGCTAGGCAGCGTCTTGCTGAGGCTCACTATAGCCTTAGACCTTCTCTCACACCAAAAAAACGAAGGCAGGTAAATAAAACGGCAGAAAGTAAAATGGAACAGCAAAATGGAAATGGAACAGCAATAAATGGAACAACAGTAAAATGGAACAGCAGTAAATGAAACAGCAATCGAAAGAACTGAATCTCGCGATTTAAAACCAACTAATTCACACTCTGATTTTCTCTTCAAGCAAACTAGATAAGATATACTTTATGAAACAACATTCCTTGATGAATTATGGAACAACAAGCATCAACCATATATACATGTTCTAGTAATCTGAAAATGATGGATGATATAATTATGTTTCTAAACAGAGTAACTTTACTTTCAAGTCCCAACAAGTATTATTTCACATGGATCCAATGACAGTAACATTCATACCGACACTCTGTTATAGAAATAGTTGATTAACGACGCAATTCAACCCTGAATAGATCCAATTATACAGTGCAGAGTCATTACATGGAGAAATCATTCATATATTGATCATAAAAGAGCATAGCATATCATATGAAAGATGTATCAGATTACTGAGTAATAAAGATAAACAAACCACACACAAATCACAGTATAATGATACAAAAGCAAGTGTCCTTCGGAGCCGGGCCCTTAGCTGCCAATGGTACACCACCTTAGATTACTCCAGACGCAGAGATGAAATAAACACCAAGTCCTTTATATTAATGCATCAACAAATGTATAACAAAACCAGGTTTCAGTGAGACTCGATGATCAAATCTTTGTTCTGAAACTTAAAATTATAAAAACAGTAGTCCCTTTGCTCAATGAAGTTGTTCCTTTATATAAAAGTAATGACGGAGGTATCTAGATAACAAAGATAAGTAGAACAACGATCCCTCAGGATCGGAGATCCTGAGGGATTCGCCAATCGGTTAATCCTTCACTTTTCTTTCTCGCGTTCGCCGACTCGGTATCCCGCATTATTTTCCTGGGATATTCAGCTCTTATTTGCTCGATCTTGTTTGCATCCGATTCCCCTCTGGAGGGACAACAGTTGTTCTTCCTCTGCTTTTCTCTTTTGGATGGCAACTCCTTACTTCCATGTCTTCCTGCATAGAAAAACGGCAATTATTAGTAATTGAGCTTCCCTTGTTAATTCTTGCACATTTTATTACAATCCTTTATCTCCTTTGAATTCACAATGCAGAAAAGGTTACAAATATTACTGAAAAGCCACTAAATTTCTTTTCAAAAGCATACCTTTCAAGTACTCCACACACCCCCCTGCTTACCCTGTTTCATGGCCTCATGAAAACATTATAGTTGACATGCAAGGCGGTGAGAGAATAGGCCGGAGAGGGGATCTCGTGAGGAGGCCGACAACCGTGATGAGCAACTAGATTATCAAAGAACTGATTTATTTGATCTGTAGGCATCTCATACAAGGCCTGATATCCGGGTGCAGGGTGCCAAATAATTGGACTGCGAAATCGATACCCCAACCAGGATGGCCCTGCTTGCAGAATCTGTTCCCTATAAAGGTTCAATCGGCTGGCAGCCAGCTCAAAATTCTCATATTTGAATGGTTTCCTAAGCTGGATGTTTGGGCTAGAGGTCCAGTATCGAAATTTTGCAGCATCGATGGCAAGGTCTTTAATAGTCAGGAAATATTCCAGACTACGTGGGATCAAGTCTTCGTGCATGGGTCCTAATATCTCGATGACACCCGGGATCCTCATAAGGCTCCTATGCTCTCTCCGTAGCGTCACTGGGTCTCTAGGTTCAGCTTGTACCCATAAATCTAGGCTATTCTCCTGTCTCTGAAAGGTGTTATAAGCTCTGAGCCATTTCAGCTGATTAACCCCAAATGAGATAAAGGCTTGGAATTGTATATCGCCAACAAAAGGGCCAGGATTTAAATTAGTTTCCTCGTCTAACACAAGGTTGTGCAAGTAAAACTCGCACAATAGCCTTTGAACCTTAACTCCATAATGCTTGCAATAGTCTATAAAATCATTAACAATGTTGATGTGGATAGGTGCACCTGCCCGAACGGCTTTTATTTTCAATCGCAAATATCGTTCAAGCAAAAATAAAGCATAATTTTTAGCAGGGGCCCTACAAGTCAAAACGTCATTATACAAGGAACACATAGTGTCCATCTACTTAACAACACTATCTAATCGACGAGTTACCTTAGAAACGTTTTCTTGCTCCTTTTGACATCCTTCAAAGGCCTGGCTCTCGGACTGACTAATATCCCGAAGTTGCTGTTGTAGCTCTTCGTATTTCTCCTGGGGGACTGTTTGTTCTCTCAACTGCTCAGCTTCTTGCTGAGCTTCCTTCATCATTTTGTGCAAGGTCCTTGTTTTTGGATCCTTTTTCCATAAAGTTGTAGAGGCTGGGATTTTGACCTGGACCTTTCTATTACGCTGCTTAGAGTTTAGGACCTGAATTACCCTGAGGGTGGTTCTTCTATTTGGGTCTCTTTTCTTTCTCTTTCTTTCTTAACGCGAATAAAGGGTTGCTGTGGTCCCCCTGCCATCAGAGCCTCTTGCTATTCCATTGGAATTTCCATCCGTTCTTCAGGGTCAGATGGAACAGTAGTCTGTCCCTCCAGGATATTTGGAACAGCAGTTTGTTCTTCAATGTCACTTGGAACAGCAACCTGTTCCTCGATGTCATTTGGAACAACAGTCTATTCCTCGGTAGTAGGTCTCCTAATGGGGTTTCGACCAACAAAACGGGTATAGGTATGTCGTCTTCTTGTCCTCCGGGTTCTTGCTGCAGTGGCCCTCTTCCTTTTCCTTGCGGTCCTTTGTATTCTCAAGTTGGCTTTCAAAATTCGAATTTGCTTTCGGAGCCTGGCTATAGTGCCCAGCAACCTTTGCTGTTTCTTCCTTAATTTCTTAATTTCCTTTGCCTCGGCAGAGGGTTTCGCCTTTAAGTCTGCTCCTTCTTCATCTGGGATATCTTCCGGCATCTTGGGGACAGATTGTCCCTAATTGTTGTCTTCCATTTCATTATCATAACCAGGCATGTTTTCTTCCCCTGCCTTTTCTGCATGCACTTTCTCGGGTATATCTTCCTCCGCGGGTCCGTCAGGGATGCCTACTGTGCTGGAGGGCTGGCCATATTCCCCCATATTGGCTAGGACTTCTGCCAATTCCTCCTCACCCACAGGGTCCTGCAACGGGCTACCCCCTGGCTGTACTACTTCTTCTTCTTGACTGACCTTCTCGGTGGTTGTTTCTGCCTTAGAGTGCTCATCTGTTTCCTCAATTCCTCCTCCAGGCTGGTCAGCCTCGGCCCCTGATTGCTCAGCATTTTCTTCGGAGGGTCCTCCTTCTGGTTCTGGAGGGTCCAGCCTTCCTCGTATGCGGGCCAGCCGGGCTGATTTCCTTGGTCTCTCAGGTTGGTCGGGTGTGCCAGCAAGTTCTCTGGGTTCCTCTGGTCGTTCTGGTGTACTGGAGGATTGTTTTCATTTTGGAGCAGCATGTCTTTCTTCTGCTGATTCCTTGCGTTTCTCTAATCGTTCCGGCATGCTGGAGGACTGTTCAGGTTTTGGGGGTGGTGCAGCCAATCCCCCCTCGACTATTGCGATCAGTTCCTCCCAAGTGCTTTTTTGTTGAGTGAGACTGTGGCTCACTATCAATCGAATCAGTCGATGGTGGATAACGACTGCGTCTATGTGCTATGCCTTCTTCAGGATTCGGGCCGCGTCATGTAATAATGAATTTAAAAGTGCAGGGAGATTTACAGAACATTTTCCTTTTAAAACAGCTAAAAGTTTTAGGTGATGAGGTCTTACCACGTCTTTCCTCCCTTCGCAGGTGATATAACTCTGCATTATTTTTGCTAGCTCGGTCCAGGGTTCTCCTAGTGTTGTTGGCAAAACTCCTTTCCCTTTGACTGTCAAGATCTGGCCTTCGTCCTAGAAAATTTCCATAGCCTTTTGTAATCTTTCCTTTTTCAGCGTCCATACGGGTCCAGCAGCTGGTAGTCCTGAGACTTCTGCAATGATATCCTCCGTGACCGCTATCCGCTTTCCTCCTACTATGGAGTAATTTTCCTGCAAATTTTGCAGGAATTCCAACGCCACTGCTTCATTTGATTCTTGCAGGCGGCTAAAATAATTCAACAACCTTGCATTTTCCAGGATTTTGCGGGCAACAGCAGAGACTGTCAACTCGTGAGGTTCGCTTTGGACCGTCTTTCCCCCCATGATTCTACTCCGAATTCTTAATGGAACAACAACTTCTTGCGGTGTTTGAGACGCAGAGAGGATGATTGTCGCCAAATTTCAGAAAAGAACACAGAGAATGCAACCAAAAAAGGATCGTGGACAGCAATTTCTGTAAAATGGAATTATCATACCGTTAAACCTTGCCATACCTTCCTACATTATCTCACCCGAATGGTGTGCAGCCACGTAATCCATGGAGTAATGAGGTTACCTCCCCCCCCGCGATCTGATAGGCTGTCCCCAGCCGTCAAATAGAGGAGCAGCAGCCATTCGGAAATCAAGTCATAAAGAAACAACATATGAAATTATGCCATGTTTTAGAAATACAACGAAATACCGAAATCGAGGCAAAAAGGTAGATCACGTTTTACATAAGAGCCTGCGTGATATAATGAGAAGCCGGGGGATGGGACGTCTGTCAAGTGTACGAAATCTCCAGCGGTCATTGTCAGTTCCGTTGCCATGATTGGTGGTAATAATTATTCATGCAATGTATACATCAGGGCATAAAATATGATCTATTCAAAGGATATAAGAGACGAAGAAGTATTGATATCATACATGTTGGTGTAACCATTACAACTTCATTGCCATTAACAGAGCTCTGCTGCCAACAGGTGTTCATAACCTTGGCAGAGTTGTTTATTTCACCCGTCGGAACCATGATCCTTTGTGTGTATTTTGAAGAGTGCTTTGTCAAAATGTAGGCCATTATGCTGGCTTGATAACCAGATAGCCATAATGCCATTCACAAGGTAGGTGCGAAACGGGACAAGCCGGCTCCTGATGAGAACCCCTGTTCCAAGGTTTGCTTGTTAATAGAGCTTCGGACCATATCCCTGGTGTGGTGGACGTAATGGGAATTCCACTTCGCTTCCATCCTTATGATCATGGTAGGCTGGCTCTCAATGAGACCCCCTATCCTGCATTTGACAATTTTCATATTTTCTTTTTGTTTTTGCAGAGCACCTATCTTTTTTGTTTATTTCCACATAAGGGTGGTTCCGCACTCCTTAAGAGCGGGGAATGGTGGAAGAAGTCTTTATCATCCCAACAAATAGATACAAATCTTTTTTTCTTACTCCTAAGTAATAATCAAGAAAGATTTTTAGGGAAATCGTCATGATAAAGATCACCAACCAGGGTGCCGGTAATAAGACAATGACAGCGAAGATGAAAAGTTAATGTCCCCCCCTTGTCCTCTTATACATAGTAGGCTTTATAGTGATGGCGATTTATGATGTGCTGACTTCGGTATATCATGGTTTATGTTCATCGCATAAGTTCATTGCTGTATCTAAAAGACTGAGGAGAACATGGGCGCAAAGCATCCTCAATAAGAGAAAAAACATGCCGATGGCATTCCTCAGAGAAGAATCCATACAGATAAATTCGTAGGATGCCGTTTCTTTGAGAGGAACAACAGAAAATCACAAATGTTGTTCCTTTTGAGAAAGGAACAACAAAGACACTCAAATGCTGTTCCTTTTGAAAAGGAACAACAGACACACTCAAGCGCTATTCCTTTTGAAAAGGAACAACAAAACACACGAGTGCTGTTCCTTTTGAAAAGGAACAGCAAAAACACACAAGTGTTGTTCCTTTTGAAAAGGAACAGAAAAAACACACAAGTGCTGTTCCTTTTGAAGAGGAACAACAAAAACACACAAGTGCTGTTCCTTTTGAAAATGAACAGCAAAAACACACAAGTGTTGTTCCTTTTGAAAAGGAACAGCAAAAACACGCAAGTGCTATTCCTTTTGAAAAGGAACAGCAAAAACACACAAGTGCTGTTCCTTTCCTTTTGAAAAGGAACAGCAAAAACACTCAAGTGATGTTCCTTTTGAAAAGGAACAACAAAAACACACAAGTGCTGTTCCTTTTGAAAAGGAACAGCAAAAACACACAAGTGCTGTTCCTTTTGAAAAGGAACAGCAAAAACTCACAAGTGCTGTTCCTTTTGAAAAGGAACAACAAAATCTCATAAGTGCTGTTCCTTTTGAAAAGGAACAACAAAATTTCACAAGTGCTGTTCCTTTTTGCAAAGGAACAACAAAATCACACAAGTGATGTTCCTTTTGAAAAGGAACAGCAAAAACACACAAGTGCTGTTCCTTTTGAAAAGGAACAACAAAAACACACAAGTGCTGTTCCTTTTGAAAATGAACAACAAAAACTCACAAGTGCTGTTCCTTTTTGCAAAGGAACAACAAAATCACACAAGCACTATTCCTTTTGAAAAGGAATAGCAAAAACACACAAGTGCTGTTCCTTTTGAAAAGGAACAACAAAAACACACAAGTGCTGTTCCTTTTGAAAAGGAACAACAAAAACACGCCAGTGCTGTTCCTTTTTGAAAAGGAACAACAGAAACACACCAGTGCTGTTCCTTTTGAAAAGGAACAACAGAAACACTTAGAATGCAAAAAGAAAATCAAGAAAACATATATACAAGATGTTATGTACAAGTTATGAAAAAATGAATTCCTTAAATTATAGGTGAGGAAGATTTCGCTTCCTCCTCCTAAAATTTCCAAATCAGTGTCTTGTCGTAGCTGCTGACAGAAGGATTCCCGAGTGAGTGGCTTTCGATAGAGACGAACTCGGTGGCCATTTACTTTGAATGCATATCCAGAACCGTTGATTGTGATCAGGGTAAGGGTCCCATTTTCATGTACCTTCTGGATTTCGTATGGTCCTAACCATCGAGTCTAGAGTTTCCCCGGGAAGTCCTGAAACCGAGAGTCATATAACAGAGCTCAGTCTCCTTCATGAAAGACTTTATTCTTAATAAGTGCATCATGCCACTTAGCTCACTGCTGCTGAATCAATGCTGTATTTTGTAATGCAGAGAGCCTAATTTCGTCCAATTCATTAACCTGTTGTAGTCGATTGATTTGTGCCTCACTCAGATCTAGGCCGACTTCCTGTGCAGTTCGTAGCGTTTGGATTTCAAATTCTATGGGAAAGATTGGTTGTTTTCCAAACACTAATTGATAAGGCGAATAGCCTGTCGTACTTCTCCATGTGGTACTATAGGCCCACAGTGCCTTAGGTAGCCGAGCGGCCCAATCACGCCTATGCGCTGCAATGGTTTTTGTTAAAATTGATTCTATTACCTTATTACTACTTTCTACTTGCCCATTTGCCTGCGGATGGTATGGGGTAGTGATCTTATGTTGGACATGATA
>APFE030787362.1:8392-21259 GCA_000404065.3 Pinus taeda
GGAAGAAAGAGAAGGTTGTAGCCTTCTGTAGGCCAGCACCTACGTACTAGTATCTTGGCTAGTGCAAGAGCTAAGGGGATTGTAGCTCCCTTCCAGGAGAAGCTGGAGAACAAGAGAGGGTTGTAGCTCTTTGTAGGTTGCAGCCTACGTACTGGTAAAGGACTGCACCAGTACATTGTAAAAGAAGTTTCTAATTTTAAAAGAAGATAGAGACGAATTGCAGCAGGTGGTTTTCACCCACATTGGGTTTCCACCTTATATCTTGTGTTCTTGTGTGTGATTGTCTTTCTGCTCTATTTTACTGTAACTAGTTATTTGATTCTGAAACACAGATTAACAATCATCATCAGAAAGATAAAGTAAATTAAAAGTTTGCTTTGTATACGTGGGTTTCCTTCTGCATAGTTGTGTATATACGCGGGTTTAATTAAATTTAAGTAGCGTATATCATTTGTTTTTGAAAAAGGAATATTTGACTTGATAATACTGATTCACCCCCCCTCTCAGTATTATTCCAACACAATTTGGAGAGGGCCAAGCACGTCATCACATATTTGGAACAAGAGAACAAGCAGTTGAGTGACAAGCAGGTCCTCATGGAGCTGGAACTGCTCAAGGTAAAATGACAAAGTGACAAAGAGACACAGGTCACTTTGACTCCTATTGAGAAGGAAATTGAAAATGATAGAGAGACTTGGCTTGAGAGAGTCAATTTTCACCTTGAGAAGCTATTACAGAATGCCAATAGAGACAATCAGATGATTAGGCACATGGCCTACCATTACAGGACCCGAAACAAAATTTGCAACATGAGGGTCAAAAAGATGAAAGTTAGGCTAAGGCAGGCTCTCAAAGGCAAAAAGGAGGAGGATAGGCTTAGGTTGCTTACTGAAGCTTCCTTCGCTCATCAAGATACCTGATGATGGTGCTTCTCACCAATTTTGGTCAAGTTTGTAAAAGTTTTTGTCACTTGCAAATTTTGAAATTTTAAACACAGAAAATCAGGCTCAACGCACAGTGCCACTGGGGCTATGCTTTTCCTAGAGGCACCCAATGCACAAATGGTTTGTATTTTTGGATTCAAAGCGATGGGTACATGCAACGTATTGATTTGCTAAGTTTTTGGGGCAGAAATGGTCCATCAAAAGGTCAAAAAACAACCTAAAAATGACCTTTCTGCCACGTTTTGGACACACAGAAGCAGTCTTGGGAGAATCAAGTTTTGAGGGGACCAATGAGCTTCAAATTAAGAAAATCTAGGTGTTTTTGAAATTAGACGTGAAGATCGTTCTAATGAGCTATCACGAACTCAATTTGGATGCCGAGAAGGCCTCCAAAAGGGATCTAAAAGTGGCGCTACGCGTAGGGCAAATTTTGCACAGGATGGCTATTTTTCCATTTTTTGACTGTGTTCATGGATTTTCTCTCATGGTGGATGTTTT
Source organism: Pinus taeda (assembly GCA_000404065.3). Classification (NCBI taxonomy): domain Eukaryota; kingdom Viridiplantae; phylum Streptophyta; class Pinopsida; order Pinales; family Pinaceae; genus Pinus; species Pinus taeda. Next base: position 9,835 of record APFE030787362.1, read on the forward strand.
ACCATTGTAAATGATGAATTGGCATGTAAATATGATGGATAACTAGTAGTATAGGGTAGATTCATTACATTAAAAGTCAATTTGAGCTCAAATGAATCAGTTTTTCACTTTTAGAGGCAAGTTGTTAAGATGCCTATATTCCTATGTCTTGTTTAATGTTGGTTAGATTTGCTCCTCATCTTAGGGATTTGACCCCTGAGTATGGGAGGAGGTTGAAACAAAGCCTATATCTTCTTCTTCTTTCTCATTGTAAAGGGTTAGACTCAGTTGGATGCTCAGACCTTGATTGTACATCATTTTGTAGCAGTTTAGCAGGAGATTAATAAGAATTGCAGCTATTTTAATGGGATCCATGTGGTATGGAGTTTTAGTACAGTTTATTCTCTTGTGATAATATGTTATTATGTTTTTTGTATTTCTTTAATCATTTCATTGCTTCTAAGTTAATGCTTTTAAGTTGATAGGCAAAATTCATTACATCAGTGCTTTGCTTTGGGAAAATATTCACCATTTCATGTTTTCTACAGTTTGGGAAGGATCCATGATAATCACATGCTCTTCCTAGCCTCTCACCAATCTTAAACACCTCACCCATCAATCCCTAGAGTGCTAAACCTTATGCCTACCTTGCCCCATTAAACACCCTACAATTTTGACCTAATTCCCTAGACCTAAACTATCCAGCTCCTCCTGATCCAGCAAAACCCCTTTAAAATCCAATCAAAACTTTGTGCTACTATACCTAGCCTAAAATCCTTTTCTTGATCTAGTCATATTGGTTGATATCCATACGAAGAGAGCCCTCTCCCGGCCTAATAGGGCTAGCTACTTGGCTAAGAGTGGTTTGTGGTTACCCTGGAATTGCCTTCCTTCAGCCTGAGGTTCAATCCAGGTGATAACAGATTCTTGGCTTTGACTTGTTGCTTAGGAGACTGAGTGATGAATGTACAAACATCTCTATGAATTGTTTGTATGAATATTTATTTTGTTCCTAAATCACCAGCATAGTCCAGAAGATGATTGATAGTTGATTCCCTTCTTCATCTAACTTTTGTAAGGCAGGCTTGAGGTTATCTCCCTAAAAATATAAAAACATGCGCACTAACACATAAGCATATTAAAATACTTCCTCAGTTTGGAATTTAACAAACTATCCATGGATAAAATCTGCAAGAAATAGGCTAAAGTTGAACGAGATGGAAGGCTTGGAATCTACAGAGAAAATGGAAAGAAATCCTATGATTGCCTCATCTACCCATTGACCTGAGTAATAGCCAAGGAGGTAGGAGATGATTGTGACAGTTTTTTTTGTTCTCTTAGGGAAAATAGAGGATGGATAGGGAGGACTTTTCTTGGGTAATGGGGCATCTTCAGTCAAGAAAAGCTCAAGGGTTTTGGCTCTTTTAGCAAAGTTTAGTTTTTGATATAATTCAACAAGTGCTTCATGAGAAAAAGGGGTGGCAGTCTCTACTGTAGGAGATTAAATCATTTGATCTATAGCTTGGGGAGTGATAGTAAACATAATTTCTTCAGTAGGGGCAATAATAGCTCTTTGGCTGGGTAGATAGAAAGCATGAAATTTCCTGATGAATTCAGGGGTGTTGTGGGTACGAGGAAAGATATAGTTTGGAAAATTGGATACCCACAATTGAATATCATCAAATTTATTTATAAACCTATCCTCAAGCCAACAATACATCTCAAACAGATCAAATTCATAGAGGGTTTCGTGAATTTTATAGTCTATTTCTGCTAAAGGGATGTGGTGAAAATCAATGGGAGGGTGTATCAGAGGACTCATGGGTTCCTCTTGTCCCTTGTCTTTCGGAGGCATGATTGGCTAAATTGAGAACACTGGTGAAATCTGGATGGTACAATCTTAGAGTGTGCAGAGAGGACTTGGGATTTGCAGACAAAAACAAAAGTAATGGCCTGAAATTCAGTTAGCTGGCAATATCCCCGGCGGGGTGAAATTATTGCAATTTGGACTAGCACACCTGTAACAGAAGAATGGAAATAGTAGTGTATCAACTCAGCAACCGACGAATGGGTCAAAGAAAGGATTTTATAATTTTTTAGGTTTCCCATTGATGGTGGCGTGGGTTCGTTGGATTAACGGTTAAGCAAATTAATTGCTTAACGGATTAATTTTGGAGGGAGTGGATGTGATAGGTGGAGCAACAAATGTATGATGTGGCAACAGGTGACTAGTGAAAGCAAAATGGAAAGGGCAGTCGTATCATATGAGGAAGAAACCACTTTTTAGAAAGGGGGGGATGGGGGGGGGGAGGCTGTCCGGAAGGCGGTTAATGATTTTAGCCGAGGGGGGTGAAAAATCATGTGGTGGTGACATGTTATGGTGGGCACGGTTTGAACACTACCCATTTTGGACCCACCGCCCAGATGGTAAAGTTTGGATGGTGGGGGGGGGACAAAGCACAAGATGGGTTGTTGGATGTGATGAGGCGGGTGCGGATGATGGGAAAGGTGGTGGGATATTAACATGATTTGACAGGGTGCTCGATGGGGTAGGAAAAAGTATTTAATGCATAGTTTGGAAATGCTTGGAGTGTATGGTGGGGTAGGGGAGTGGACGAAATAGATAGCGGAGGAGTGATTTTGGGGTAACAAAACATAGGAAAAGGGAATAATATATTGAATATCATCTGATACACCGAACTTTAGAGTCAAACTCTAATTCCTTTGATTTTTCTTCTGCACATGAAAATAATATTTAACATTTGATTTAGGATAAAATCTTCATGTTTTTCCTCTAATCACGATAGTGATTCTACCTACCCTTTCTCATTTCAATTCTTTTTTTAAGCTAACATTTTCTCTTCTTGCTTTGAGGGGTACATTTATACTAGCGAACCCAAATCATTTTTATTTTATGAAAATCTACCTTATCCTATCACTTATTTCACCATTGATTCAAGTTACACTGTTGAATCAATTTTATTTCTACCTAGCCACTGATTTACCAAGATTAAACTATTTGGTAAATATTCATTCACTAACATATTGAACATAAATTTAAATGTGTTCAATCATGATTAAATTGTATGATTTGAACAAAACTTTAGTCAATGTGGCATCCAAGAACAATTTGCACACAACCTTATTTGATAATGAAATAAAAGATCTAACTTATCAGTGGTGGCACTTAGACTTGCAACACCTTCTGTATTATTTTCTATTTTTTCTTTTGTGGGGTTCGTATTTTCTTTTTTTTTCTTATTTATTTTTTAACATACCCTCTCTTCATTTTCTTTTTTCATATTTTTTGGAAATCATTTGAATATTGAAATTTATGTACAATATGAAATTACAATTACAAAATACTCAATCACCTTGAGATCCTATAATTTATAGGACCCTAAGAGGAAAAATGGCTTTTCTATCTTCTTCGGATTCCTGCCAAGACATAAATTCTGAAATTCTCTTATTGATCTCTTCATATTCTAATCTCTGATCAACCACCCGATTGGTTAATCTATCACTTGTTTCACAATATGAATTGATCAATGAGATTTTTTGGCAGAATACTTCTTGTTGTTGTGACAACAAGTTTAGTTCAACCGCCTATTTAATGAATTCCTTTGTTTGAGGGTTGTCTTTGAGTTTATCCATTATAGCCTGCATATGATGAATCTTTGACTCCTTTTCTGCAAGGTTCGTCTGATGTTGTAATCTCATTTGTTCAAGTTATTTATAAAGCTATACCATTTGCATCTCTGCTTTCGTGTTGGTGCTCTTTCTCTCTTGTTCAAGTTGTTGTTCTAACAACTGAACTCTTTCTTCTCTTTCTTTAAGCAAAATTTCAACTTTTGTTGCCTTATCAATTGTTGTAGTTACATAGGTGCCTACAAATTGTGATATCTTTGTAAGATTTTCTGATGGATCGATGGGGGTGTCTTTCCATACTACCTCCATTGATTCACTTCCAAGAGTTGTTGCTATTGATGCATCCAATTTTATTTTCTTCCTTTGCCTCTTTACTACAGCCCTATGTGTTGGGCTGTAGAATATGTCCAGTGGGGGTATTTCCTCAATCTTTAAAACAATCTCTAAAGTTGGGTAGGCTAGGATAATTTCAATATCTTGAGTAGTTGTAACTCCTTGTATTGTTGTTTTTGGGTGTATAACATGCTGAGCGTGTTGTGGAGTCTGAAATCCAAAATTTCCTTCAAGACTTGTCTCTATTTGTAGCACTTGGAGATTTTTATTAAATTTCTCCCATTATTTATCCAGATCAATGACTTTGATATTTTTTGTTTGAACTTCTGTAGAGTCAGTCTCCATGTGTTCCTCAACGAAGGACTTTTTTTTTGCTTCTTTGGCACTTTCTTCTGTGTCCTTCTTAGGATATTTCTCGGGGCTTTATTCCTTATTCTGAGATTGGTGTTCAGAGTCTTCTGAACCTTGAGCTAACTTCTCTTGAGATTATTCATCATAATTATGCTTGGAAATTTCCTCCAGGCTTATGTTGGGAGTAGGTTCTCTTATTTCTTCAATATGCAATAGGTCCAAAGAGACCTTTATCATGTTGTGTGTGGAGCATGATTGTTTAGAGCTCTTTGTTTCAGCCGGATGTATACCCCAGGAAGTTTGTACACCCCTCCACGCGGAGGGTGTGGGGGGGACTTGTCACCCCCAACTGGGGGGTCTGGGGGCCAGCGGTCACCCAGCGGGGGCTCGGGGGCAGCGCCCCCAAAGCTAAAAACATATGTAAAATTTCCTTGTAAGAGTATAGTAATTTCTAGTCAATCTGGGCCGTCCATTAGGCGGATGATCTGACAGTAGAACTTATATTTAGTTTAGGGTTTTTTACCCTAGAAGGCAACCCCTCCCTTCATATGAGGGCATTGTATTGAGTCTGTGCAATATATGTGTATTCTCCGAGTGAGAAATAGAGAGGTGAGACTGTGAGAGAAAACAGATGATATTACAGTGGATCTGTTGTGGGTTGTGTCTCTTCATTTTGCTGGATAATAGAAAGGAAGGACTGGTTGTTCGGGGTGGACGTAGCCCAAACTGGTTGAACCACATATATTTGTGTCTCTCTTGTTTTATGCATTTTCTATTTTTATATTTCTGCAATATTTTATGTGTTCCATTGCTCCATAATATATAATTTCATAACAACTGGTATTAGAGCCGAAGGTCTATTTGGCTGATACACTCACAGGAAAGAAGGGTTCCTTGTTCGAGTGGGAGTAATGGCGGAAGATGGTAAGTTTAGGGTCAAGAAATTTAATGGCCAAAACTTCTCGCTGTGGAAGATGCAGATGGAAGATTATCTGTATCAGAAAGATCTTTACCTACCATTGGGCGGAAAAGAAAAGATGCCGACGGTTATGATAGGTGAAGAATGGAACCTTCTCGATAGAAAGGCACTCAGAACAATACGGTTGTGCCTCGCAGCATCGGTCGCCTTCAACATTTCGAAGGAAACAACGACAGAGGGTTTAATTAAGGCGTTGGAGAAACTATATGAAAATCCCTCAGCCTCAAACAAGGTATTTCTTATGAAACGGTTATTTAATATGAAGATGTCGAAAGGTGGATCTATTGTAGACCATTGAAATGATTTTAATACTATTACAAGTCAGTTATGTTCTGTAGGGGTAAACTTTGATGATGAAATTAGAGCTCTGCTATTCTTGTGCTCATTACCAGAAAGTTGGAATGGTTTAGTAATGGCCATTAGTAACTCTGTTTCTGGATCTAGCACTTTAAAGTTTGATGATGTTGTCGGTGCTATCCTTAGCGAGGAAATGCGACGAAAAAGCTCCGGTGAGACATCGGGTAATGCTTTGAGTGCAGATTCTAGGGGAAGAAAAATGGAAAGAGGAAAGAGCTCAGGATATCGCAATAAATCAAGGAAAGGCAGATCTAAGTCCAGATGGGGGATAGTGTGCTGGAAATGTGGAAAGAAAGGACACCAAAAGAAAGAATGTAGATCTCGGAAGGGAAAAGAAGGAGATGCACAGCAAGAAAACAATCATGAAGAAAATGTGACAGGTGAGGTGTTACAAGATGCTTTGATTCTTTCTTTCGCAAATATTACTGATTCCTGGGTTGTAGATTCAGGGGCCTCATTCCATGCCACACCTGATAAGAAATACTTTCATGACTATGTTCAAGGAGATTTTGGACAAGTTCGTTTGGGTGATGATCAACCCTGTAAAATTGTTGGAATGGGTAGCGTTCTTGTAAAACAACAGAATGGAAACAATGGATACTAATGGAGGTAAGGCATGTTCCAGATCTAAAGAAAAATCTGATTTCAACAGGGCAGTTAGGCGGTGAAGGTTGTGTGACAACTTTCACTGATAAGGCTTGGAAGGTCACCAAAGGAGCCTTGGTAATAGCAAAAGGTGAAAAGGTTGGTACATTGTATTTATGCAATGGTATTTCTAACTCTGTTAATGCTTTAACTTCCAAAGGAGAAGATGTAGCATTATGGCATCATAGGCTCGGACACATGAGTGAAAAGGGGATGAAGATTCTTCACTCAAGGAATTTGCTGCCAGGTTTGAAGAATGTTGATTTGGACTTCTGTGAGAATTGCATTTATGGAAAATAGAAGAGAGTCAGATTTCTCAGAGTTGGGAAAGAAAAGAAGAACGAAAAATTAGAGCTTGTGCATGCAGATGTATGGGGCCCTGCTCAAGTATCATCTCTCGGTGGCTCTCATTATTATGTTACTTTTATTGATGATGCAACTAGAAAAACTTGGATTTATTGTATTAAGAATAAATCTGATGTATTTGATACTTTCAAGAAATGGAAAGCTTTGGTTGAGATTGAGACAGGAAAGAAATTGAAGTGTCTTAGATCAGACAATGGAGGTGAATATTGCAGCAAAGAGTTTGATAGGTACTATTCAAAGCATGGAATTCACAAAGAGAAGACAATTCTAAGAACACCACAAGAAAATGGTGTGTCAGAAAGGATGAACAGGATAATCATGGAGCGTGCAAGGTGCATGAGATTGCATGCAGGATTGCCTTTACAGTTTTGGGCAGATGATGTAGATACTTCTATTTATCTAATAAACAGAGGGCCTTCAAGTTCCTTGGATGGTGGTGTTCCAGAGGAAGCATGGACAGGTAAAAAGGTAAACTACTCTTTTTTAAAGCCTTTTGGATGTGAGGCCTTTGTCCATATTGATAAAGAAAATAGAACAAAGCTTGAGGCAAAGTCAAAGAAATGTACCTTTATTGGATATGGTGTTAATGATTTTGGTTATTGCTTATATGATTAAGAAAATCACAAAATCATTAGGAGCAGAGATGTAATATTCAATGAAAAGGTCTTGTATAAGAATCAGTGGTAGGAAAATAAACAGGAAAAATAAAACAAGGAATATAAAATTCTTGATGAAATCACTGAAAAAGTAAAGGTGCCTAAAAATAATAATAATCAACAACAACAACAACAACCACCACAATTGCAACAGGCACCCTAAACACCTAAAAGTAGTGTTAGAAGATCTACTAGGATAAGTAGACCCCTTGAACGATACTCTCTTTCATTATATTATTTATTGTTGACTGATTCTGGTGAACCCGAATTTTATGAAGAAGCAATGCAGGTTGAAAGCAGAAAAAAGTGGGAGGTAGCCATGGAAGAAGAGATGGACTCCTTAATGCATAACCAGACTTGGGACTTAGTCAGGTTACCTGCAGGAAAAACTACATTGAAGAATAAATGGGTTTACAGGCTGAAGGAAGAAGATGGAGGAAAACAGAGGTACAAAGCTAGACTTGTGGTGAAGGGGTTTGCACAGAAGAAAGGTATTGATTTTGATGAAATATTTTCTCCTGTCGTCAAAATGACTTCAATCAGAACTATTTTAAGTCTAGTAGCAGCTGAAGATTTGCATCTTGAGCAGTTAGATGTAAAGACAGCCTTTCTCCCTGGGGATTTGGAGGAAGAGATATATATGCAGCAGCCACAAGGATATGAAGTGAAAGGGAAGGAGAACTCAGTGTGCAAGTTGAAGAAGAGCTAGTGTAGGCTACATTCGGCTCCAAGGCAGTGGTACTAAAAATTTATTGACCAGAGTTATGTCTGAACAAGGTTTATACTAGATGTCACTTCTGATCATTGTGTTTTAATCTGAAAGAATCAAATATGATGGCAACTATATTTAGTTGTTATTTATATGTAGAGTGAACATGCTGATTTGTAGGGTCAACATACAAGAAATAATGTGCTCAAAATAATGGCAAAATGATTTTTGCAATGAGAGGATTTGGGAGCTGCAAAACAAATCCTTTGGTATGAGAATAACTAGAGACAGGAAAAATCGTAAATTAACATTGTCTCAGAATGAGTACATACAAAAGGCGTTGAAAATATTTAATATGCACAATGCAAAACCAATTAGTACACCTTTTGCTAGCTATTTCAAACTTAGTAAGGAAATGTGCCCAAAGACCCAAAAATACATGGATTATATGTCTAAAGTTCCATATGCATCAGCAGTTGGAAGCTTAATGTATGAAATGGTCTGCACAAGGCCTGATATTGCACATGCAATGGGAGTTGCAAGTAGGTACATGAACAATCCAGGAAAGGAACGTTGGAAAGCAGTGAAATGGATTCTCAGATATTTGAAAGGTACCACAAATCAAGCATTATTCTTAGGTGGTTCAAACATTTCTCTACAAGGATATGTTGATGCAGATATGGAAGGTGACAAAGATAACAGGAGGAGCACTACAGAATATGTATTTACTATTGGTGGAACAGCTATCAGTTGGGTTTCAAAAATCCAAAGTGTTGTTGCACTTTCAACAACAGAAGCAGAGTATGTTACTGCTAGAAAGGCTAGTAAAGAAATGATTTGGTTACAAAGGTTTATGGGTGAATTGGGTAAGCAGCATGATATGGGCACGTTATACAGTGATAGTCAAAGTGCCATTCATCTTGCAAAGAACTCAGAATTTCATTCCAAGATTAAGCACATATACCTCAAGTACCATTTCATACGATTAGTGTTGGAAGATGGAGAGTTGAAGCTGGAAAAGATACACACTAGCCAAAATCTTGCAGATATTGAACTATAATCAAGAAGAAGTTGTAAGACGGGAGAATCTGAGAATCAGGTGCGTTCAGTTATCCAATTGGCATTCAAGGATGAGTGATGAAGATGAGAATAATAGTCCAAGTCAACAGAGGAGTCATTGTCTAGCAAATGAAGTAGTGGTGGAGTTGCTACAGATCATTCTCCAAGTGGGAGATTGTTGAGTATGGAGCATGGATTGTTGGAAGGTCTTTGTTTCCAGCTTGGATGTATCAATAGAAGTTTGTACACCCTCCACGCGGCGGGGGGGGGGGGGGGGGGGTGCGGGGGGCCTTTTTGTCCCCTCAAGGTGTTCAGGGGGCCAATCCCCCCCCAGCTGGGGGGGTCTGGCAGGCAGTGGGTCCCGGCGGGGTGTTTCGGGGGCAACGCCCCCGAAGCTAAAAACAGATGTAAAATTGCGTTGTAAAAGTATAGTAATTTCTAGTCAATCTGGGCTGTTCATTAGGTGGATGATCTAACGGTAGAACTTATGTTTAGTTTAATTTTTTTTTCCCTAGAAGGCAACCCCTCTCTTTTTATGGGGGCATTGTATTTGAGGCTGTGTAATAGATGTGTATTATCTGAGCGAGAAGTAGAGAGATGAGACTGTGAGAGAAAATAGAGGATATTACAACGGATCTGTTGTAGGTTGTGTCTCTTCATTTTGTTGGATAATAGAAAGGAAGGACTGGCTGTTTGGGGTGGATGTAGCCCAAACTGGGTGAACTACATATATCTGTGTCTCTCTTGTTTTATGTGTTTTCTGTGTTTATATTTCTACAATATTTTATGTGTTCCATTGCTCTGTAATATATAATTTTCTAACACGTGGGATAGTTTTCCGCAAATTTTTGGTCCAGGCAGCCCACTGGAATGCACAATTCAGTCTAGATGGCCATTGTTGGGCCATAATGTACAAATCCATAGAGGAAGTCGAGCCTTCCTTCTCCATATTGCACAAAGAAGCCTTGGTAAAGGCAGAGATAGGGTGAAGGTTGGCCTGACTCGTCGATGAGAAACTAAAAGAAAGTCAATGAAATTCATGGCAACACTAAGTGATAGTAGAAGTGATGAACAGTGCATGCAAAACATGAATGGAAGATTTAGAAAATAGATCAGCATGCATCTGAGTGAGATCGTTTGCTAGTTGGGCGAACATCTGTGCAAAATAGTTTCATGCATGTGACAACAATGAGATAGCAACGAAAATTGAAACAGATCTAGAACAAGCTAGAATATATGTAAACGACAGTAGTAATTCAAAGAAATCAAGAAAACAACACTCACACAAGCGAATACACAAAAAGCGACAGAAATGCTAGAAAAGACAAGTTAAATCCACTTACCCATGAATAGCTAAGCTGGATGTGTCGAAGAGTCCTGGATGTCTTGTGGGATGCCAGAGCTCTAAGATTGATATGAATGAATGAGCTTTGATGCGTCGAATAAAAATTTTTGGTCTCAAGATGTGCATGCCACAAATCTAGGAAAAAGCGACACTTGGAGGGAAACTTCTAAAACAGCTTTGTAAGTAACTCCCGATTGCTAAAAATAGCTCCTTGAATCATGGGATGCATTTTGCATGTTGTCTCTAACTATTTTGGAAAGATCAATTTATGCATACATGCAAGTCAAGTTTCCTCTATCCTGGGTGGAACTGGTCAACTGGACTATCCATGCATGCTAATGCTCAACTGCTTGGGAAAAATGCGCATTCCTAACTGTAAGCTGGGTTGATTGACCAAGGGAATTGTGCAATTTCTGGGCCCAGCAGCTGACTTCTGCCTAGATTTTCACAAATCCTAGGCTGAAGTACCTATTGATGGGAAAATTACACAAATTCTACTGGGAGGGTTGGCTGGCAGGATTGCACAATCCTCGAGACTAGTAGGATGCTAGAGAGGATTGTGCAATTCCTGGAGGGAAAGGCTAGTTTCCCTCCAAGAATGCTCAATTTTCAAGGGGAAGCTACTTAGCCTCCAACTGGACCAAGTCTAGGTAAGTAGCCTGTGAGGGAAATGGATCAATTGTGATCGACAGGCTGCCTTTGTGGGAGGAAAGAAATGAGGCCTGAATACTTGGCGAAGCAAGATAAAGTGCTACACAAGGTTGGTAAGGAGGCTCCAAAATAGCCTAAGAGAATTTTTTGGAGGGTTGTTGTAGCCGCTACAACACTTGGTGACACACTGGTAGAACTCCAACTCTCTCCATAGACCTTCTTCATGAAAAGTAAGTCTAACACTTCTAGAAGTATTATTCATTTCTTAGCTCATCTTGTCTTCACTATAACTTGATGTAAGATATAGCATCTGCCAAACTCTTGGTTGATTGAAACACATTCCAAGC
>APFE030787363.1:0-31590 GCA_000404065.3 Pinus taeda
AAATTATTTCCATCAAAAATAATTCAAACATTTTTATAATCCAATATTTAAAAAAAATTACCGAATTTCAATTAAGAAATATTTCCAAACTAATTTATAACCTCCCTAAATAACACTTTCTAAAATTAATGTAAATCCATATTGAAGAGTGTATATGTTTTACTATTAAATACATATTTAATAGTGTATATGCTTTATTTTGGAAAAGGCTTATAATTTTAAACTATTTGAATTTTTTTATAAAACCATATATATTAACTATGTAAAAATTCTAAATAGGAAAGATCATTTATTATTTTGGAAAAGGCTTATAATTTTAAACTATTTGAATTTTTTTATAAAACCATGTATATTAACTATGTAAAAATTCTAAATAGGAAAGATCATTTATTATTTTTGAGTTAAAAGTAAGTAACTTTTCATAACCTTATATTGAATTCTTTTTTGAAATTCAACAAGGAAACATTACAATGTCATCAACAATAGGTTGTTTTTTCGGGAATTAAAGTTAATAAGAGGATATTTTCCTTGTTGGTATGTAACTTTTTCAGGAATGAAGTTAATAAGGGAACTTTTCTTTGTTTGTATTTTTTGGGTTGATTTTATAGTGTTAAATGTTCTTTAAAATTTAAAATATAGTTTAAGTAATGAAATATGATAATTTTTCCAAAAATCATATAATAATTTTTTATATAAAAATTATTTTTGTAAATATGGAATTGATATAATAATTATAATATTATATTTATATGAATTTAATAAATATAAATTTATAAATATTTGATATTTGATATATAAATATTAGAATTTGGTAAGTTATGTGAGTTTTGAGATAATTGGCACGTTTAATATATAGTTTGAGTAGTCAAGTTCCAAAGGCATCTATATTTTCAAAATTACTTAGTATAGAATACCTTGTTACATCTCCTCTACACTCAATAGTCACAGTCTACTCTACACATGAGAGTCAGAGTCTTACTTTTAGTTTTCACAACTAGAACTATAATAAAATAATGTAGTTTAACAATTAGATATTTTGGTTTTTCATTAAATTTTATTAATACAATTTTTTGTGAAATTGTAATTTTTAGTTTTCCAAAATATTAAATAAATAAATAAATTTAGCTTTTTAAATTTTTTTAAATTACATAACTCAAAATTATAACTAACCATTTCTTTTCCAGCATTCTAAAAATAAAAAGTATTTGCAATATACATTATTGTAGAATGGAAAAGAATATAAATAATATGAGAGTGAATCATAATTATAATTTTCAAACTCTCCTACATGTAAGAATTCAAAGTAGCCCTAGCGTAAAAGGGAAAAACAAACTCCATTGAAAGTATTTTTTTGCTTCCAAACATAGTGAAAATAATGCAATTAAGTACATGATCTCAGTAATGCAATTATGAGCTCAACATGATCCAAATCCAATTAGTAATGGAAGAATCCAATTAGTAATGGAAGATTTGTTTAGATAAATAGGTTTAATTAATATAATTATGAGAAATAAAAATAGAATGGATAAATGGTTCATATAATTTGTTTCTTAATAAAAATTATTCGTATATATATATATATATATTATATATATATATATATATATATATATATTAAATAATAAATTAACTGATAAGTAAATTAGGAAGGCAATAAATATTGAAAAGTTTAAATAATATTATAGGAAAAGGGTTTAAAAATGATATTTACTAATAGATTACTAATTATTTTATTTTCTTTATTATTGATTTAATTTTTTTTTTAATTTTTTTTAAGCTTCACTTATTTATTATTATTTATTTTTAGTTTTAAGATTTAATTATATTATTATTTATCTAAATAGTATTTTTATTTTAGACATTCATCTCATTAAAATTTTCATTTTGATTAATTATTTTCCTCAATTCAATATTAACAACTACATTCTAAGAATGATTTCCTTTTATTAAAATATTATTATTTATTAATAAATAATATTTATTTAGTCAAATCTAACTATTATATGATAATGCCTAATTTTTTTTCTCTTCATCTAGTTAACTTGATGCCAAGATATGGTTCTTCATCTTGTCCTCATGATGATGATAATGTGGTTTTTATCGAAATTTTTCTTACTTTTAAGTGATATTATTCTTAATTTCAAATATAATAATGTGTAGCACCTTCTCTATAATAAATATCTATCTATTCCAAAATTATATTAATATATGATTATAAACTCTTGAAGTATATTGATTTATGAAAACCAATCATTTTTACTATTTGTGTATTTATGTGCAAGTAATTATATTGTAAAGGGAAAGAATTATGTTGTAAAGTGTGCCTTATTGTTATTATTATTTTTTTCTATGAGATATTTAAACCTTGAAATTCATAATTGATATGATACCTCATAGCCATGATTAGGAATTAAGTTACCTTGTAAACTATTTTTTATAATTCTTTTAAAAAACTAAAATATTTAAATTAAAAAGAAACTAAAATATGATGACTCTTATTGGAGAATCTGGAGAATGGAGTTCAAGTTGATTTCTAGGGTTATTTTTTTTCATGTTCTCTTCATCATCCACTTCGAGCCATGGGATGGATATTTGCGATGGAGATTTGCTTCGTGGGTGATAAGCCCCATAAATGGGTAATTATATGGGCTCATTTTGCCTCCTAACTCAGCTTAATCCACCATTCTAATTAGTTTATTACATGTTTTTAATTATATTTATGCTAATAGAGTGAATTGGGTTAGCCATTATGCCATGAAGTCTAATGTGTGCTTTATGCAGATTTTTGGTCAATTTTGAGACAAAGTCAAAGGTTTAATGAGCATTTGGCAGCCAATATTCGAGGAAAACAAGCGAGAGGATTTGTAGGAGGGATTCCCCCTCATTTATGACCCCCTACTTCGAATCCTCCTTCAGAAAGCTCGGAGCACAAGCAACCACATCAATGCATCAAAGAGGTAGTCGAGCAAGTGAAGAAGAATTGTTGTCTATCTCTAGTTTGGGAGCCATGCCTCCTTGATTTTAGGAGAGTTGTTGGGGCTCCAGTTGTATAAATAGCGGGGCTTAGGGCCTCAGTAGTTTAGTTGGATGTTAATCAATTTTTTGCACTTTTGTTGCAGCTCTTGCTTAGCTCATTTAAAGCTTAGTTTTGTGAACAGTTTATGTAATGTGACTATTATTTTGATAATGGAGATGAAATATTTTCTGAGCCAACACTGAGTTCTTTTAGAGGGCTGAAGCTCTTGGGTTAGGGCCCAACCCAAGCTGCCCAACACCTCTTGTTTTGAATTTATATGTTTTCTTGTTTTAGTGCATGAATTAGTTGTTGTTAGATAGATTTTTTGCCCCTTGGTTAGAATAGGTTGTTGTTGGTAATTTACATAGTTGTTTCCATTTCAGTTGCTGAAGTAGGTTAAATAGTGATAGGAGAAAGATACAAAAAGGCTAGCAGGGCCTTGACCTCCTTTCCTCCCTTTGGGACTATGAGCTGAGGTCAAGACACTCTTGATGCCACAAAAACAAAGTTTTGCTTCCTCCATGCAATTTCTAGTGTTGTAGTTTGATTTAGAATGCTTTGCTTTAGGTCCATTCTGCATGTTCATTTATGTTTATGCACTAAATCTCTTTCCATGCTTTCCTTTCCATACAACAGTGTTCAACATTTTATTTCCCTAGATTAGAATTTAGGTTAACATGAGATATAGTTCTATTTTTTGGTGCAGCTAGTAACTTTTCTTGCTTAGTTTCAGTATTTTTATGTGAAGCTCTCTTATAGTAAACCTATACTCATAATAAATCAATAAAGTAGCCATCACTATCTCTTTTGTTACAGGTTTCAGAGGTCATTCACAACGCTTCACAAATCTTCCCTAATTTCTGCACTTTTCTCATAATCTTTCGTCTCGTCTCTTGAACAAATCCAACCACCATTTTCTTTCTTAATTCTCCTTGATGAACCTAAAACAACTTAACACATCCCTCTAGTATTCATCTACCCTTTCCCACCTTTTTTCCACCTTTAAAATGTCTAAAACAGCCCTTGGCATCCTCCTATAGATCCCCTGCATCCTCCTATAGAATTTCTTGTAAGTGACTTTTTGAAGTCTGATTGCAAGGAAAGCCTCCAGAAGGTTACTAGAGGCCTCCTAGGACCCCTCTACACCTTCCTACATCTTTTCAAATCCCAAAGTTGCCCTCCATTGCCACCTAATCACTGCCACATCCACAAATGAATATATTACATGCATAACAGTTTCACATAAAATACCTAAAAATCCAAAAAGATGTATTTTTCTCATTTCCTTCTAGAAATAGCTTGAATAGATGTAGTTTACTTCCTCAGTAGGTAATGGCATTCATTTCATAGGTTTGTATCTCTCTTTTTGCAAAAGTAGGGTTAGTTGGTAAATTAGGTTTTGCTAGGTTTTGCTTTACATTCCAGTCTTCTTGCTCTTTCTACAAGTAGAATAGCCTCTGTAGAGTTAGATTTCCTTTCTTTCATCACATATAAAGATTCTTCTAGAATTCATAGAAGTTGGCTTGAGCTCCTAGTGATCTTGCGCCAGCTAACCAAGTGACAACTTGCAGTAAGAACTAGTACTTGTGCATACAGCATCGTCGCTTCCAAGTTTGTTACAAACTACCGGGTTGATAAAAATAAAGTAGGAAGCCCCAGAAGTTGCAGCATTATTGCTGCAATACTGGTGCTCACCAGTGGGGATGCCATGGACAATAGTTGCAAACATTAACTATCATCTAGGTGAAAACAGACATATCAACATGTGTTTTTCATGGTGGAAAGGTTGTTTTCCTGTGGTTTTTTACTCATGGTTTTTGAGGGTGCGAGTTTTCAAAGCCCAACAATATCCTCTTAAACTTGAGATCAACACAAGTCGAATGAAATCAACTTCTCTGGTTATTTTTTAGAGCTTATGTGAGGGAAACAACGACCAAGCCCTTAAGGGTTGTCTTTTGGTCACCACATCACCCATACTTAGGTATCTTGAGAGCATGTTGTCCTATGGGTGTTGCAACTTATGAGAGCCTTTTTTTTGTTTTAAAAAGGGAGAAGTTTCTTCAAAATATGCTTAATCTACCAATTAAACTTGAGAAAAAAGTACCACACGAAGTGTTGGGGAAGAATTTATTTGAACATATTTTCATAAAAAATGTAATTGGGATGACCTCCCTTTTCTGGAGAGTAAGTTCAAACACAATCTAAAAATTGAAGTAATGTATACATAATAGGTGAGGCATCCCTACAAAAAATCAGTGTTTGTTATATGAAGGAATGTTGCTTCAGGACTCTCTATAGATTAAGGACTTTGAAATCATAAGGAAATCAACCATAGTCCGGCAACTGAGGCTATGAGATGGAGCTTTGGAGTCTAGGAAATCAAATGGACCAGTCTCCTATAAATATGTGACACAAGGAAAGGCTCGCTCTTGTGCAAATTGAACACAAAACACTCCAAGTCGCTATAAGGATGCGGTGAAGGGAAAGGTCTCCAACCTAGCTGATTTGATTTAAAATATTCTTGGAACCTATATTGTTGAGCAAATGGAACATGTTGCAATCATGGAATTTAATGTTCAAAGGTAAACTCCCTTCTTTATGCTCTCCGATCAAAGGCTATTATTTGTAGGTTTAATGGATTTTGTCCAAAATATGACATTTTACACCAATGTTTTTTTTTTCCACTTGGACAACCACATGTGACATATATTTGCGTTCAAAAGGTTGCTTTATTACACAATTTGCTACATAGAAAGACCTGGAATATGTCCTTAATGAAGGGTCTCTATTTTGGGGTAGAGAAGGGCTCTTCATTATTCCATGGTTACCATAATTTGATGATACAAGTACGGTAGTTATAACATGCTGGTTTGGTTGAGACTCCAAAATATCCCTCTACCTTTATGGCACCATAAGGTCTTAGACTGCTCATAACAATAATTCAACTTCCTAATGAGTTCCTCCAATGACCAATGCTCATCATACTCAATCTGTTGTTTAAATCCTAATGGAAATCCACTAACAAATTTTTGGACCTTCATCTTTTCATCCTTAATATATGGAACATATCTCAACAACTGCACAAACTTAGTCATATATTCTTCATCTACCATAGATCCCTTCTTCAACTCATAGAACTCCTTAGCCTTACCATCATCATATTTCTCCAACAAGTACTTCTTCCTGAAAATTCTCTTGAATTCATGCCAACTCAACGCCTCTATCTGGATACCCCTCACACACTTCACATATTCCCACCAGATGTCGTCTTTCCCTTTGAGACTTGAGAATAATTATCTTGGCCTTCATGTTCTCTGTATAATCATGCAACTCAAAGAACTTCTTCATCCCAAGAAGCCATGCTTCTGCATCTTCTAGTTTTTCAACTCTCCATCAAAGGTAAGAGGCTTGGATTTCTTGAAATCATCCAACAAGTACTACTTCTTACTCTTCTTTTAAGGATGATAATGGTGATGACCATGTTATCTCTCTGATCCAAAACTAGAATATAATCCATAACCACTACCTCTCCCGTTAGGTCTATCCATCCATCTACCACGTTTAACTATGCCATCACTATCTGATCTGTGCCCTCCATGAAACTTGCTACCATATACCCCATTTGTCCTTTCCTCCTGTTCATCACTAATTCATGGCTGTCCATGTCTCTACAAATCTGCGGGCCACCCAAGGTGGGCCCAACCCAACCGAAACCCCAAACGTAAAAAAAAAATCTTTTGTAATGTGTAAAAAAAGGAGGCGGGCTTTGACCGCCCAACCTCCTCCCTACTAAATCGAATCTTAACTAACCTAGCTAACCACCTTATTGAGAAATCTGCCCAAGAAATTTTATTTAAACATAGTTTGTTAGTGTGCTCAGGGGAAAAAAAGGCAGGGCATGCAGTTCGAGGCAGAATTTTGCAGGAGTGCTGAATTTTCACTTTGTCAAATTTTGACAAATTTTATATGGTTTCAACACTTCACGACACCACAAACGCAATGGTGCTATCCGTTTATCCATCAGAGTTCTACAATTTTTTGGCCATTTTCAGTATGCAGGTGGAATGATGGCTACTGCAGAAGCGGGAAGCGGAAGCATGATCCTTGAAGTTTTCCTGAGGAGGTAATTTTTCTTCATGTTAGAATATAGTCAAGTTTATAGTCGTTTTTTCATGGTTTTCTGCAGGGATCACAATGGCAAGGTTAGAGTTGCCTTTTGATTTGTAGATCTCCAGTCCACCGATGGAGAAGAATCTTTGAAGAATCTAAAAGATTCCTTAAGCCTCAGATTCTCAATTTCTCAGAATTCAAAAATTGGACAGTCAATTTTGCACTATTCGATGCCACAAATTTGATGGTGTGTTCAAATTTTTCATTTTCTCATTTTGTTCTTCAGCCACTTTTCTAAGTGGAATGGAGGTGTTAGCATTCATGTGCAAGCAACCATTTTCATGCCATTTGATGCCGTGATATTGATGGCACGAATAGCTTCAACAGTTTGACATCCGCTTCTTCAAATGGCCCTTTGTTGTGGGGTATATGTAGTGTTCATGTACTTCTTTTTGCTATTCATTATGCTGCACAGATCCCTGTTTGATGCCTGACGTGGGAACATTTTTCTTACTCATTTTCATGATTCCTGGTTAATGTGATGCGAAATCATATGTCTGATGTAATTGTTGTCATGATTCGTCGTGTTATGTTTTGAGATCCCTTTGTTGTATGTTGATGGTATACTCATGTTGTTGTCATGCATGTTTACATTGAGACCCCTTTTATGCCATGTTGGCGGGATTCTCATTATGCATGACTTTTGTTTCATATTGATAGGAGTCTTGTTGATTGAGAGTTCCTCTACTGGAACATCTCTCACACCCACTCCTGCGTGAGGGCATTTCCCTTGTATGATAGTGACATCACCTCATGTATATCGTCACTATCAACACTTAATGTAGTGGCCTACACCATCTTGACTCTGGGGCCTGAAGACATAGTCCCTCCTGAATGAACTCCATTATCAACGGCTTATGTTTTCATGTGTTGATGATTGATATGTTCCTCCTCTTTACAACATGCACCTATATTCATTTATGTTCTTTTAAAAATGAAATTTAACACATCATGAAAGTAAAAGGTCTAGAAGGGTCCTTTGTCACACCTGGACCTGGATCAACTGGTATCAGAGTGATCTTTGGATTGAGGTGAATTGCAGTGTGAACAATGGAACATGCAACAACAGAGGATGAAAAAGAGATGTATGAGACCATGCTAAAAATTTCCAAAAGAGTGGAAATGATGTATGAAACTATACAGAAAGAGATAGAGGAAAAGGAGTGATTTTAGCATCAGTTGCAAGCCACGGAAGAGGCCCTGGAAGTACTGAAGCATAACAAATATAATCTCCAAATAGAGAACACCGAATTGAAGATCCGTCTACATGAAGAGAAAGAGGAAAAACAAAGCTTCTACAACAACTGTAAGCAAAGGATGAGGCCTTGGAAAAGCTGCAACATGACCCATGTGAGGTAAAATGTAATTCTCCAAATTCATGTATGTTTCATGATGATGATTTCAATGTTTTTGAAAATCATACCATAGAAATTGGCTCCAAACTGTTGAAGAGAATGGGGTATGAAGGAAAAGGCTTGGGTGTTAATAGACAAAGCATTGTCAACGCCATCAAAGTAGAAGAATTACCCCATCAGACAGGACTTGGGTATGTCACAAAGGAAGTTGGAGAATGCGCCGAGATGGCTAGTGAATCACCAAGAATAGATGATGAGAAGCCATCAACAATTGTTTCCAAATCAACAAAGGAGGTAAAATATGTTGATTTCTTTTTAGTTTCATTGTCACATAGTATGATTTCTATTGGAGATTTGGAGATCTCAATTAGAGGGACAAACATGAGGCTCCTTACTAGGACGAGGCACGAGGAGGAAGAAAAACTTGGTGTTAATAATCAAGGCATAACTCAACCATTGGAAGTTGTGCAGAGACCTCAATTTGTAGGCTCGAGATACACTAAAGGAGAATGCTCAAAGGTGTTAGATTGTTCTGAAACATTGTCAAAATCGTTGAGGAAAGAGAATTACGGGAACACATCCCCACCATCCCATGGTAGTGCCCATTGCAGGGAGAGAGCTGAGGCAAGCTCTCATCGCCATACGTACACCAGAGACAACAAGGAAAGGTATAACCACTCTCAACATTCAAATTTTCATTTCGATTATGATCATATCGTTAATGATGAATGAAGAACATGGCATCGAAAAACATGTACCTTTTGTGGATTACATAACCATACATTTTCTAAGTGTTGGAAAAGAATGGCATCACACAAAAGGATGAGGCATGAAAGACCATCTCAACAGTAGGGAAATAAAAATGGTAAGTAGATCTGGAGGAAGAAGATGTATTGCAGTCATTGTGACAAAGGTGGCCATCAAAAAGCTACTTGTTGAAGGCTCCATCGAGAGCAGTGCCTTAAAAACAAAGTGTCGATGCATGAAACAGGTGAAACTATTATTCGACAAGCAAAACCACCACAAGGAGGCAACCCATTCACATTGATAAGTGAAAAATGGTTTCTAGATATCTTGTCTTGTCATGGTCGTGCTTTGGTAAATAATTTGTTGCATTTCAAAATTTAAAAGTGATGACGTGTTTCCATCACTTGTTAAGAAACAATGATGTTTGGTCTTATTTTGAGTTGCATGATAAACTATGAAAGTGATGTTGTGCTTCCATCACTTGTCGAAAAAATAATGTTTGGCCTTACTTTTGTAAATCATGTGTTGCAGTGATGATGTGCTTTCCATTACTTGTTGAAGCAACAATGATGTGTCGGCCTTGTTTTTGTAGCTGTGGTATTGTGTCCATATTGGTGTAAACTTGACCACCGAGTATGTGTTGTAAACTTGTGGCAAGTATGGGATGCTTGGGTCACTATTTGGTCATGAAATTCAAGCATATAATTTGCAAAACAATGTACGACAGGTTGCATAGGTTGCAGGTGTCGGCTCATCGCTTAAGGCTCCAAAGAACAAAGGTGAAGGAGAGGGAAGCGATGCCTTTTCAGGATGCTTGTGATGTAGACAAGGTACAGAGAAGTTGCAAATTATTTTTCATGCTTTTGGAGGACTAAAAGCTCCTTAGTGGGGAGGATTGATCCAGGTGGCTCTAGAGACACACACAAGACAAAGAGGACTCAAGAAAGCTCAAAAATCAAAATGTTTGGATTATTCTTGAACCAGGACTAGAGCGTACATCTCATTGTCTTGATTATGGTGGTGTGAACATTTTGTCAATCCGAGTCCGGATGAAGAAGTTCGAAGTAGTCAAATTTGGTTTGACTTTTTTCTAGCTAGGAAGGCTTAAGGAGGCCACAATTTGGACAGAACCAAGCCATTGGATTCTGGCCAACTCTAGATAGATTCTGGGTGAAATTGTGGCCTAGTTAAAAGCACTCCTATGGCTTACAAACCGAATTTCAAAAAAATGCATATTTTGTTATGTAACAAAAAAAATCTAAAAAAAAGAGGGGTGGGGGCCACCAACCCCGCCACCCCCTTCACACATAACAATTTCTTGCATATTAATTATAGTGGAGGGGTAGGCCACGACCCTCAGCCCCTTCCCACGTAATCACAGTCACATTGAAATGGGGTGGGCCGACCCTTGGGGCACGGACCCAACCCTCCATTCGCGGAACCAAAACAACCCACGACCAAAAAAATATCAAGTGTGACCAGCCGATGGGAGGTGGGTATGGCAGGTGGGCCCAGCCCAACCAAAACCCCAAACGTAAAAAAAAAAAAAATCATTTGTAGTGTGTGAAAAAAGGAGGAGGAGGGGTTTGACCGCCCGACCTCCTCCCTATTAAACCGAATCTTAACCAACACAACTAACCACCTTATTGAGAAATTTGCCCAAGAAAATTTATTTAAACACAGTTTGTTAGTGCTCTCAGGGGAAAAAAAGATAGGGAAAGCAGTTTGAGGCAAAATTTTGCAGGAGGGCTGAATTTTCACTTCGTCAAATTTTAACAAATTTTATATGGTTTCAACACTTCTTGATGCCACAAATGCAATGGCGCTATCTATTTCTCCATCAAAGTTCTCCATTTTTTAGTATGTAGGTGGAACCATGATTGTTGCAGAAACGGGGAGCGGAAGCATGATCCTTGAAGTTTTCTCGAGGAGGTAATTTTTCTTCATGTCAAAATATATTCAAGTTATAGACCTTTTTCATGGTTTTCCACAGGGATCGCAATGGCGAGGTCAGAGTCTCATTTTGAGTTGCAGATCTCTAGTCCACCCATGGAGAAGAATCTTTGAGGAATCTAGGGGGAATCTAAAAGATTCTTTGAGCCCCAGATTCTCAATTTCTAATAATTCAAAAATTGGACGGTTGATTTTGCACTATTTGACGCCACAAATCTAATGGTGCATTCAGATTTTTCATTTTCTCATTCTATTATTTAGCCACTTTTCTAAGCGGAACGTAGGTGTTAGCATTCATGTGCAAGCAACCATTTTCATGTGATTTGATGCTGTGAGATTGATGGCATGAACAACTTCAGCAGTTTGACATTCACTTCTTCATATGGCCTTTGGTTGTGAGGTATATGTAGTGTTCATATACTTCTTTTTGCTATGCATTGTGCTGCACAGATCACTGTTTTATGCTTTATGTGGTATCTTGTTTCTTACATGTTTTCATGATTCCTGCTTGATGTGATGTGGAATCATATGTGTGATGTACTTGTTGTCATGATTCGTCATGTTATGTTTTGAGATCCCTTTGTTGTATGTTAATGGGATACTCATGTTTTCGTCATGCATGTTTACACTGAGATCCCTTTTATGCCATGTTGGTGGGATGCTCATTATGCATGATTTTTGTTTCATACTGATAGGAGTCTTGTGGACTTAGAGTTCTTGTAGTGGAACATCTCTCGGAGCCACTCCTGCTTGAGGGAATTTCCCTTGTATGATAGCGACATCACCTCATGTACATCATCACTATTGACAACACTTAATGCAGTGGCCTACACCATCTTGGCATCAAGGCTCGGAGACGTAGTCCCTCCTAGATGAACTCCATTATCAATGACTTATGTTTTCATGTGTTGATGGTTGACATGTTCCGCTTCTTTACAACATGAACCTATATTCATTTATGTTCTTTTAAAAATCAAATTTAACACATCACGAAAGTAAAAGGTCTTGTAAGGGTCCTTTGTCACACTCAAACCTTTGACATGGCTAACTCTGTCAAAATTTGGCATTTGACAATTTGTGGTCATTGTGGAAGAGGAGAGGGAATTGGAGGAGGTGAATATGAATTGTCATGAAGAAATCGAGTGCTTTGAAACTGTATGGGTTTGGAATAGTTTTTAATATGAAAGGATACATCCTTATCATATCCAAGATTCATTTTTTGGTTTTTTTTGGAAAGGAATTCCTAAATTCTGATGTTGAGCTTGGGAAGTGCAACCTAAAATTCTACATATTTATGCAAAATTGCTCCTAAGATGGGAATTATATTTGAATCAACCTCAACGTCACTGATTTGATAATTTTTGTTCTGTTTATGGGAGTCAAATTTAGACTCAAAGAGTGACTTGTTATGAACAAAAACCAGCTTAGAATCACCACTCTTATACTCTAATTCTTCTTGCTGTAATTGAGATTCGAGTTGTAAAAAATCAATCTTTTATTGTGCATTTTGTTGATAGATTTTGATGTTAGAAAGAAAGGATTTTTTGATTTTCATTATGTCATCAATAGTAGATTGTTTTAGATTTTTCAAAAACTCTGATACTTCACCAATTCTAGCCATTTTCTCAACAACTTAAGTCAACAACATACGGGTGTTAACTTTAACCAAAAATGCACTATATTTTCACTTTGAGAACTTCAAGGAATTGCAATGTCACACTTTGTCTCCATTCACAATACTTCACTTTTCCCATTTACACGATGCATATTTCAAATAGTTTATTTTTTCAAACACAATAATTGATAAAAAGACATGGTTGTAAGTTCAAATGCACCAAAAGAAATGCACCAAGAAAAAGTTCCACTACAATTTATATTGTTAACAATATTTAGCCATTAAATCATTATATCTCTCAGGTTCGAGTTTCATTTTAGAGATGGAAAACATAAGCATTTTCTTCAATTGTGCAAACATAAGAATTACTCTTTAATGCTACAACAACTACCTACTAAACATTCAGAAAAAGGATATTTGTCTCTAGAAAAAATCAAATTTGATGCAGAGACTAGCCAAAAGCATTCTGAGGTTGAGAAAAAATTCACAGAAAAGGAAGCTTAAGTAAGTGTGGCCCAATGGAAATTCACCTCCAAATATATAAATTTGTTATCTTGTTTTTATATTCCATTAAACACATGTCTAAGCATCTGAGAATTCTAGACACGTGATCTTGATAACAGTTGATATATGTAAGGCTTGTAGAGCCCAATGTCTCAAATTTTCCATCGCATTAGAAATTCACTCTAGCACGATGTGTAGTCCAACATGATGCATCAATTTGTGGTCTCTTAGAGTGACATGGATTTACAAAAATTTTCCAAAATATCTCACTCTTCTCACACTCCTTTCAATATGTGTGTTACACTTCCACATATTCAAACTCACAACCTTCATGCATACATGTTTACTTGCAATAACTAGCATTAAGATTGAGTTAACTCACATGGATTATGTGTATGCTTAAGGGGAAAAATAGGTGAAGATAAATTGTAGTGGTAGTGGAAAAGGTGAAGGGTTAAAATTTTGGAATATAGTTTTGAATTTGGCTTTAAATCGGGAAACTAGCTTACAAAAAGCAAACAAAAAAGTTGCAACCAACCTCAAATGGCATTGACCTGGATTCCTTTATTGAACAAGAAACCAACGACGATGACATGAGCGATTTGTTGGGGCTAATACATTATCCATTATCTTGTATAATCTACCCCTTCTATTGGTAGAGTGTGAGAATGGACACGATAGGAGAGAGTGCACTAAAAATGAAAACACTAAAAACATAATGGAGGTTGCAACATATCTATGTGTTAAAAGAGTGGAGACAGGTGTGGAGACTAATTTCTAGCTTGATAGAATCACACCTGAAAAGGAATGATTGAGCATTGAGCAGAAATACTAACTGACAAAGATGGCAGGAAGCATTAGGGTTCTTAGGCCTGTTGCAACAACCATGGAGTTATAGGGGCAAAGGAATGCCAAATCTGAGTGGAACAAGTCTTACATACTCAATAAATTAAAATTTGTAGAGAATCATGGCTAAAATGGAAGGACTAAAATGGCCACAAAAAGAGTGGCTCAAATTTGAGCAGGGAAAGTATTCACCCGCTCAGATAGCATGAACAACATAAGAATGTAAAAAAAATATAATATAAATAATTGAATGCATATTATTCACAATGTTATACATATTTACACATTTATTTTACCCTTGGTTTCATATTCTGTTGGGCTAATTTATGTACCTAAACTAACACAAGTATTTATTATCAATCCAGGTTGTTTATACTTTGAGGCAAGTTCACTATGTATGAAGATTAGATATAATCAAACTTTAAAAGATAATTTATTCAAAAGAAATACATCCTATAACTCCAATTCAGCTTGTTTACAGTAGAGGAAGAATATTAAGATGGTTCTTGACTCAAGAAGTCCACCTTTACCTCAACTATTACTTAATGAATCAGAGATTAAAATCAAGAATTTGAGATGGATAAGTTAATGAAAGAAGCTCTTAAATTAAGAGACTCATAAAGTATTTCATCATAATTTATTCATCTCACTATTCAAAACCATAACAAAACCACTTGCATGCATATCAAGAAAACTAGTTGTAACTCATCATTTCAGCAGAAGAGATGCTCAACTTGAACACTTGTGTTTCTTCAATTCAATAAAGTGATGAATAAACTAACAACTAAATCAATCAAATACCATTCATGAATCATGAAGCAATCTGAAATAAAGCCATGAAAAACCAGTTCTACATTAAACAAATTGCAGAAAATAAAACTAGTTAACAATGAAGTACTTAGCTTGGGATGGGGGCCCTCCACCCTTGCCTTGCACACTTGAGAGGTGATATCAGAAGCTTAAATCAGTTACACATCCATAACATTGAGCAGAAAAATTAGAATAGCACAAGTCTTCCAATTAATTCTTCAAACCAAAAGTATCACAGCATAAAAGTATCATAAGTCAATGTATGAGCCATCAAAGTTGTGGCTCTTAAATAAGGAGTCTCATGAAACAATTTGATCTACATCCACTCTAAAAAACTTATCTACTCTAATCCTTATATTCAATTCAAATTCACTAGCCTCATCCCAAGAAATATGACAAATATCATGGAATCCCAAAACTGCCCTATTTAGATGGGATTTCTGGATAACTAGTCATGATTGACTAGCTCCAAATAGGCCTAATAAAGCTCGTTTTGTTGGAACCAAGCATAGGTGGCTTGGTCCTAGTTCCCAAGCTTCTCATTCATGTATCCCATTCTTTCTCAAGTGGCCTGCATCCATATTAACCATAGAGTGATTACGGGAATTTCTGAAATTGCCAAATTTGCACTTAAAATCAAACTTTTATAAAAACTTTAGAAATTGACAAATTAAAGCTAAATACCTGAAAGGACATCAAATATACATCAAAATGGAATGAATGGAGTGAAAATGGATGATAAATAGATGGTTAGGTAAGTTTCTTAGAGCAAAATAAGACCAAAACTAAGGCCCAACATCTCTCCCTTGCTTATCATCAAGCATGTCCCCATGCTTGCTTGCTCCTCTTGGAACCTCTGCCTTCTGTAGTGGATGCTGTACCTGTAGCTGTTTCCCTGCCCAAACAATCAAATCCTGATTCATGCCTGTCCCTGAACAAAGCTGCTTTAACTTTTTGTTTCTCATATTTGGCCTGCCACATGTTTTTGTCCTTTAGCCATTTGAATGCTTGCTTAGACAGTAATTCATTTCTTCGTTTCAATCTGCCTACTTCTTCTTTTAATTTTTCATTTGTTCTGATCAGCTTAGAGTTGTCCTTCTTATGTGCTTTGTTTTCTTCTGTTAATTGCTTTTCCAAGATCTTGCTAATTTCTAACTGATCAGTTAAGTCTTGGATTTTAGCCAAATTGATTTCCTTTTCAAAGTCTTGTGTTGTTTTCATCAATGATGCTGTTGCCGCATCATCATCATATGTGGAATCTCGTTCAAGGAATTCTTGTTCAATATCATGTGCTTCTTGTTTTCTGGGAGAATATGCCTCTACTTCTTTGTTTAAGTCAATAGGACTCTTGTTCCTAAACCTCCTAGGAATTGACATGACAGATACTTCAGTTTCATGCATGGCCATATTTCTAGATCTAGTTCTTGGATATAAGGGGGAAGTCAACAAGCTCTTGTTTTCATGTTTTATCTTGTCTTGTGCTTCAACAATCTATTCAGTAAAATGATTCTTAATCATGAATTCCCTCCACACTATGCCCTGTGACCTCACCTGGTATTCCACTAGGATTTTGATTAATCCTTGATGGTATATCTGTGCTGCTTTAGGCCTGTGCTCCTGTTTTACTGTTTCAATCATTATTAGAAGACTCCTATATAGGAAATACGGTAAATTAATCCTATCTTCCCCTCTGATGTGTTGTAAAAGTCTGAAATGATATAAATGAGCAATGTTATATCCACGATCACAAGTCAAGAATTTTTGAATGACCAAGACTAGCTCTCCCCATGGTTCATTAAACCACTCCCTGGGTATCCCTTTTGTCCTATCAAATGTTCCCTTACGGTTTTTCTCTAAGAAGAAATTCCACGCTTTCTCCTTGAAGTGGAGGCCTTTGTGGTACTTCTCCCCTATCATTGGCAAGTCTAAGGCTTTGGACAAGTACTCTTGTGTTACCGGGACAATAATTTCTCCTACCCGAGTCTCGTCTTGACTGAAATTATTTATAAAGTCTTTGGTGATCTCATCAGAATGGCCATTAAATTTCTGTAAGAACCCTATCATCCCAGCCTGATACAGTTTTTCTACAGTCTCTTTTCCCCAACTTTCTATTTGAAATTTTGGTTCTACTCTGTTTGCCATTGTTTCTGTAAACCAATCAATATAGGCCTCTGCTATTACTAACTTCATTTTAACAATAAAAATTTATGACTTGTTGTCTCTTTTAAAATGAAATTTAGGAGGCAAAGATGCTTACCTTCAGCCTCAAACCCAACTCAACTCTGTCCTTTTTAGCCTCTGTTATTCTTTGCAAAAACACTGTTTAAGTCCCCTGTTTAATGTAAACAACACCTGTACAGTTCTTCTATTAATACACGGATCTCTGTATTTTTTTAAAAACTAAATACACATGCAGCAATAACCATGTTTATTCATTGAAAAAGAACATGATTTACTGTGTATTTAAAAAACAAAAGAATTTGGCTCTCGGCCTGCTCATCAAACCCAAAATTTGTTAAAATATTCTCAGCCTAAGGCCCCAACTTCATCATAAAATCCTGCGAACATAACTGGCGGCCTCATTATCAACAGGACTGCTCAACAAAATTACTCATCCCAAGCAAAAATCAATCGGATATAACATTTAATTGAAAGGTTATGCGTGCATGGCTCATAAAAAAAAACACAGAACTAAAAAAAACATTCTCGGCTTCAGCCCAATATTCACAAACGCGTGTCCTCAGCATTGACATTATATACATAATACAACATGACTCCATCAATCCGACTCCAGCCAATGACAACTTGGTGTGCACCTCTGTTCTGATCAAACTACAAGTATATATTTAGATTGACATGCACAGGTTCTCAACTAATAGCGCGCAGCAAGGGTATGTTAAACAGTCATCATCACTTAAGTGAAATACTAGTTAACAGTCAACGCACTTATAACCAACCTATGGTGCTCCATGCCTCCCCGGTTTCAACTAATTCTCCACGTTTCATGCATCATTTTCCTTATTTAAGTCAGACCCTCTCAACGTGTGATGCATGCAATGTTTAAACTTTAAATGCTGTCTGTTAACTACTGTTGTTATACCATAATCTACGCATAAAAATCTGACAATCAATCCATAAGCTGTCAACTTGGAGTTATATGTTCACAGTGTTACCTGAATGAGCACGTGGAATGCTTCGAATCCCTCTTTCCTCGGCCAATCAGACTGATGGCAATGCAGAAAATCTGTTAGTTTGATACAATCATTCATACATATCATCATCGCCGAGCGAAATAAACTCCAGTCTTACCTTGGTAGATCCAGAACTCGGCTTCCTCTGCGCATAAAACTCGGGTTCCTTCTTTTAAAAATTGCTTCAACTCATTCCACCTCCCTTTTACTGTGCTGCGGCTGCAATGTTATTTCTTTGAGCTTATGGCGATGAAAACTGTGGTTTAAACAGCGCAGGGGAGGTCGGTTTATGACCGTTTCATGGCTGTACCACGCCTCTCATTCATTTGCATTTTTATGCATGGTTACATGGCCGTCCTCTTTGACCAGTCGCCCGACTGTGTCATGAGGATGGCCGAATCATTGTGGCATACGCATGACTTTTCCACCGTTTCATTCGCCAATGGCCATAGGTTGCCATGACACCGTGGCAAATCGTACCTGTGTGATGGCCTGTTCTGTGTATGGTTTAACATTTGATTCATTACCACAACATTTGTTAATTATGGCCATACCATTATGCGCCTACATTGCAATAATAAACATTGTTCATTACCTGGCTGCCGTAATACTCATATGAGCTTATGGTTGATTGCAAGTGTTTTGTATGTTCGCACATTTATATACCTTTGCTGCCCTGTTTCTTATCATATGGTATGCGCCCCGGAATGATATACTTGCTCCTTATATTATATGAGCATTTCCATAGCTTATATCCTATGCGCTTTTATTTATATACCACCCCTTATAACCTTTGCGTGTTATATCACCACGTTTGCTCATTAAAATTTGCATATCATAAGATTTAGCGCATGCATATTTTTAAACTTATGGTATATGTTGTATGAATATAACTTGTTTGTGTTTTCCATACAGCGCATAGGATTATTTTTACTTGCATACCATAGCTTTATAATTTTAAAATGACCATTGGGGTCATGTTTAAAATTATTTCTTCCTACTAATGCTTTGAGTTTATGTGCAGGTGAAAAGAGTTGTCCTAGTTTGGTCTCTTTACTTCTAAAGAAAAATACCTAGGGTTAATGAAATGGAATATATAGGGAATGTATATGCATGAGGAATGTATATGAATGAAATGGAATGTATAGAGGGAATATGGGATATAGAATATGGGAAATGTACATGATATTAATGAATATCCTCAGGTACTAACTTCAATTAGATCAAAGATGAAAAGTTTCTAAAAAAAAAAAATTGAATTTCAAGCACAAAATGACTATGAATATATTCCCTTAGATAATGTCTGTACAGGTGGGATGAAGTCAAAATGTTGTAGATGGATGAAAAGTAGATGTTTATTGCTGCGCCTTGTTCGCCATGCTCCACTTCTTGAATTGTTCAGGTCCCTCTGTAGTAATGTCTTAGCTCAGATCCCTCTGCAATGCTTATAAAATGTTGTGTTACCCTTGACATATTTCCTCAGGTTCTGCTGCAACAATTTCTTGCTTCAGGTCCCAATGTGGACAATGCAAAATGTGGACAATGCAATACCTCAACTTCTTCAGTGAAAGGCCTAATATTCTCCCTTGCTGAAGGTTTGACTTGTCCTCAAGTCAATTGTGGAGAGTCCCTGCGTTGAAATTGTGTGAGTCAGTAGAACAAGTATTTAGAATTCATAGAGTCCAGGTTACCCTGGTTTTCCCCTATGAATTCGTGCTTGCATGGTGCCAGTTGCCTGGTTTTCACCAGCAAACAAATTATTTTTTATGTTTTTTTTTCTTTTGTTGTTTTTTTTCTTTTTTTATATACACATTTTTTTTTTATTATTTTATTATTTTTATTCATTTTTCAAACTGGAAGATGGGTGAGCCAAAATTTCCAGTCCTCTTTCTTCTACCAGTTGTTTCATGAATGCTTCTGTACTGATAGGCTTAGTATAAACTTTCAGCCTATGTCCATTTACGATAAATGAGGTGGGGTCCTGGTCAATTGTCTTGATCTTTACTGCTCCATTGTCAAAGAATTCTTCAATTTCATATGGACCAAGCCAGTGTGTCATAAACTTTGCTTTGAAGTCTTTGAATTTGGAGTCAAAAAGTAAGGCCCAGTCGCCCTTGTGAAATGAATTTGTCTTGATGTATCTGTCGTGCCATTTCATTCTTTGTTGTTGCACCAATGTTGTATGTTTTATAGCTTGTTGACGATGCTCATCCAACTGATTCAATTCCATGATCCTTTGCTGTTGTGCTTCAGTTAAGTCCATTCCCAATTCAGCTACTAGTCTATATGTTTGTATCTGAAATTCGATAGGCAATAAGGCTTCTTTCCCATAGACCAACTGGTATGGACTAAAACCAGTTTTGTTCTTCCATGTGATCCTGTAGGCCCATAATGCATCCTTTAACTTTTCAGACCAATCTTTTCTGTTCAGCTGTACTGTCTTAGTCATGATATTTTCCAGCACTTTATTTGTGGATTCTACCTGACCATTTGCTTGAGGATGATATGGTGTAGACTTCCTGTGTTTAATGTTGTATTTTTCTATCAGATCTCGTACTAGCTTTGATGTAAATTGTGTTCCTTGATCTGTTATAATTTGTCTAGGTACACCATATCTCACAAAAATTTCTTCAAAGAGGAAGGTGACCACAGTATCTTCTGTCGCTCTGCTCACTGCTTTGGCTTCCGCCCATTTGGTAACATAGTCCGTGCATACTAGAATGTACCTTTTTCCATTTGATGGTGGATTAATGGGTCCAACAAAGTCAAGTGCCCACTGCTCAAATGGCTCGATGAGGACTTGTGGCTTGAGCGGCATCTCATCTAATAAGATTGGTCTCCCTTTTCTTTGGAAACTGTCACATTGCTTGACATATGCCTTAGAATCTCTGAAGATAGATGGCCAGTAATAGCCCAGTTGCAGCACCTTATATGCTGTTCGTTTGTCTGCAAAATGACCACCACATGGTTCATCATGACATGATCTGAGAATGTCCAATATTTCATCTTCACGCACACATTTTCTAATCATTAGATCTGAACCAGTATAAAATAAATCACCATTCACCCAGCTATATCTAGAACTTTCTCTAACAATTTTCTTTCTTTGCTTACTAGTGAATTGAGTTGGAAATTTTCCAGATGACAAGTAATTTGCAATATCTGCAAACCAAGGTGTTTTTACTGTTATGGCAAACAGATGTTCATCTGGAAAGTTGTCTATAACTGGATTTGGGTCGTCAGGTGATTGTATTCGGGACAGAAATTCAGCCACTTGATTTTCTTTGCCTGGTCGGTCTTGTATTGTGATATTAAATTCTTGCAGTAACAGGAGCCATATTGTAATTCATCCATTGGTGATGGGTTTATTCATCAAGTATTTTATTGCTGAATGATCTGTATGAATGAAAACTTGATATCCTGTTATATAATGCCTAAATTTATTTACCGCATGTATAACAGCTAACATTTCTTTTACTGTGATTGTGTAGTTCAATTTTGCAGGTGTTAAATTCTTACTTATAAAGTATATTGCATAATTGAACAAGTTTTCTTTCTGTCCAAGAGAGGCACCTATCGCAGTATCTGATGCGTCAGTGGAAATATAAAATGGCAAAGACCAGTTTGGCCCACGAAGTATGGGTGCCACTGACAGTTTGTCTTTTAAAATTTGAAAAGCATTTTGACAGCTATTTGTCCATTGAAATTCAACATCTCGTGCTAATAGTTTAAACAGAGGTTGAGATATTTTACTAAAGTTTTCAATGAATCGTCTGTAATAGCCCGCATAGCCCAAGAAACTTCTTACCTTATTTTGTGTTGTAGGTGGCATCAGGTTAACTAGGACTTGGATTTTGGCTGGATCCACCTTAATTCCTGAAGCGGAAATATGGTGGCCCAGAACTATACCCTCTGTTAACATCATATAGCATTTTTCGTTACTTAATTACAGATTTTTTTCTATACATCTTTTCAAGACTTTTTCAAGGTTGTTGAGGCAATCATCATATGTATTTCTGTAAACTGTGAAGTCATCCATATAAACCTCTACACATTCATGGACTAGATCAGCAAATATTGCAAGCACTGATCTTTGAAAAGTTGCAGGTGCATTGCATAAACCAAATGGAAAAACTTTATATGCATAGGTTCCCCATGGGCAAGTAAACATAGTCTTGTCTTGGTCTCCTGTTGCTATTCTAATCTGGTTGTACCCGCTAAACTCATCCAAGAAAGAAAAGTATTTCTTTCCAGCCAAAGAGTCTAACACCTGGTCAATGAATGGTAGAGGAAAATGATATTTTAATGTAGCTTTTTTTAATTCCCGATAGTCTACACATACCCTCCACTTTCCATTTTTCTTTGGTACAATAACTAGTGGAGAAACCCATTGACTATCTGAAATAGGATAGAGAATCCAACATTTAACAATTTTTGCAGTTCCTCTTTCACTATTTCTTTCATCATAGGATTCATTCGTCTTTGAGGTTGTCTAACAGGTTTAAGTTTATCATCAGTATAGATGTGGTGGATACATGTGCTAGGATGGATTCCTTGCATTTCAGTATAATCCCAGGCAAATGCTTTTGAGTGTTTTCGTAGTAATGCAATTACCTCTTGTTCTTGTTTTGATTGTAGCTGGTTTCCAATATTTAAATGTTTCCCAGGATATACCTCAATTGTTTTTATTGTTGGATTGGAAATTGTGTTTACATGAAAGATATTTATAAAAGAATTTCACAAGGTTTGAATTGTACAAGTTTCCTGGAAACATTGATTCAAAAGGTTATTTGCAGCTTCATATTGCTCTTCTCTAACCTGCTCTGAAATATTTGGTTCCGAAATGAAAAGATCCATTAAGTCTTCATTCTCTTCTTCTTCTCTAAAATCATAGAATTGATTTATACTCAAGACTGATTTAGTTTGTTGTCTTTCTTGAGTTTCAAGTACTGATTCTAAAGAAGTTGATTGTGCAGGTGAATAAAGAGCGATATGTTTCTTCTCATCTCTATGTGAGATAATCATACTTCCTTATCTGCATCCTATAAAGGCATCAGCGGTAGCTAACCATGGTCTGCCTAAAATTAGAGGATGTCCTCCCAGATTTGTTTTTGGTTGCAGGATAAGGAAGTCAATAGGATATTCCCATGAATCCAAAGAGACTATGATATCTTCTAATATTCCTTCTGGAACAACTTTAGATCTGTCTGCTAGTTCTAATACTGTAGAAGTTGTTCTAATGCCGTTTAATTGCAAATTTTTCATTGTCTCTATTGTCATTACATTGATAGCTGCTCCCAATTCTATTAATGTATTTGGTACTGAGAAATTGTTGATTGATATAGTAACCATAGGGATACCAGGATCAAGATATTTTTCTACAGTAGTTTGTGTAGACATAAGGCTTGCTAGCTTACCAATGACTTGGATTGTAGAGGGATCCTTTCTCTTTTTCCCTGATTTCTTGATGCATAATTCCGTTATTGTTTTAGCATATATTGGTATTTCTTTAATTGCTTTTAACAAAGGAATTTTTACATAAGCATTCTTTAATTCATCTAAAATATCAAATTTAGGAAGGGTTATTTCTTTTGGTTGTTCCACTAAGCTTTCAGGGTAAGGCGGTGTTTGAGTTGTAATTGATTTCCCTTTCTAAACTTGTATTTCAGTTTGTGCTGTTTCAGATGATTCTCCTTGTTCAGTTGGTTCTTCTACAATTGGCAGAGAATCCTTTTTAAGCACTTTGCTAGACCTTAAATGGACATCATTCAGAGGAAGAATAGAGTAAGTTGGAAAATATGCTGCTTCCTCTACAGTGTATGCAGATTTGTCCACTTTGTTATTCGGATTGGCCACCGGTTGGGCTGGAAATTGTGTTGGTCTGGGTTGATTTGATGGTAACTGTAACTGTTGTGGTTGTGTCAACAATGGTGGTGGATTCTGCTGTGGAAATGGAATGGATGGCGGGTATGCAAAATTTTGTTGCGGAAATGGCATAGATGGAGGATATGGTGGGTATGAAAATGGCTGTTGGTATTGTTGCTAGTATTGTTGATATTGCTGAGGTGGTTGATTCCCATAACCATATCCTCTCCAACCTTGTGCAGGTTGTTGTGGATATTGTTGTGGAGGCCAAGCTTGCCATGGCATTGGGGGAGTCCAAATATTTTGAGGTGGATAGAGGTAACTTTGTTGAGGGAATTGTTGTGGAGTTTGCTGAGGCATCCTAGGTTGCCATGGTCTCCGAGGTGCTACATAATAAAATCCTTCTATTCCTGGCACTTCTTCCACTGAATTCATTTGCAATTCTTTCAGTTTTTGACAATTTTCTGTGGAATGATTTTCTGTACAAAGACCACATACCTGTATATTATCCAAAGGGCACTCTCTTAATGGATGTTTCTTCCTACACTTGGAACAAAAGATTGCTAAGGCTTGTTCTTGTTCTTCTTTCTTCTTGTTTGCCTTAAGAACATCCACTTGTGTTCCTAATGTACTTAAGAGGTCTGTTTTAAAGTTTTCCAATAAACTTCCTATCTCAGCTCTCGTGATCCCTCCTGCAGCTGATTTTGCAGCCTTTGAGCTTACTTCTCTTTTCCCAGTTTTTGATCTTCCTCTAGAATACTTTTGACATAATTCCACAATTTCTTCAAATGGTAAATTTGAAATGTCTCCTTTACCCATTACATTCAGAATGTCAAGATATTCATCCCTTACACCTTTGAGAAAGATTGTTCGAATGGTATCTTGGTTTAAAGAGCGTTGTTTAGATTTTTGCAAATTATATGCAAACCTTTCCAAATATTCCTCTAAACTTTCATCTTCTTGTTGTGTCATTCGAAAAACGTCTTCCTTAGAATCTCTAAATCGACAATAAGCTTGATATTTTTTAAGGAAAACTTTTCTCATGTCATCCCAAGAATTTATTGTTTGTCCTCCTAAACCCATGAACCATTTTAAAGCTGCTGCTTTTAGTGTTGTAGGAAAAAGACGAAGTTTATGGACGTCATCAGTATACCCATATGTTCTACATAAAATATCAAATTCAAACATAAAAGCATCGGGATCCTCTGTGGACATTCCATAAAAATTTGGCAGTACAAAAGGTGGAATATTCTTCATTTTCACTTCTTCTCCTAATATATCACTTGTGTCTACTATTGGAAAACCAAAAGTAGCCTCATGATCACCATCTTCTTGCATTTTCTGATCATTCTCCATCTTCCTATCATGTTCTTGTTTTGCCTCCTCCTCTCTTTTCCTCCTCCATTCTAATTTTTGTATTTCATACTCAATTCGTTGTTCAGGAGTGAGGATAGTCGATCCATGTCCTTCTTCCGCCATTGGCTCAGTTGTTTCATATTTGGGAAAAAATTCAGGTTGTTCAAAATCAGGTTGACTTATAGATGGAAAAACGGATGGTTTTCCTTTAATAGTTTCTTTTTGTTTACCTGAAGTTGATGGTTGTTTTTGTTTTGCTTCCGAAGCTAGCAAAGTTTGCCTTTCAATCAAAGTTAATCTTTGGCCAAGTCTTTGTTTTTCTACCAATTCCTCAATTATTGGATTACCAGTAACTGGTGTGTGTGATGATCCTATCTCTATGTGTGGGGGGTTTTTAATAAATCTACCTTGAGGATCTCTAAATCTAGGAATAAAGACACATAATTAAAGAAAAGGAATGTAACTAATGTTTTTGTTTGTTTTGAATTTTATCTTTCTATTGACTATGCCGATATTTCCCTCCCCGGCAATGGCGCCAAAATGTTGGGCTAATTTATGTACCTAAACTAACAAAATTATTTATTATCAATCCGGGTTGTTTATGCTTTGAGGAAAGTTCACTATGTATGAATATCATATATAATCAAACCTCAAAAGATAATTTATTCAAAAGCAATACATCTTAGAACTCTAATTCAACTTGTTTATAGTAAAGGAAGAACATTAAGATGGTTCTTGACTCAAGAAATCCACCTTTGCCTCAACTATTACTTAATGAATCAGAGATTAAAATCAAGAATTTGAGATGGATAAGTTAATGAAAGAAGCTCTTAACTTAAGAGACACATAAGGTATTTCATCATAAGTTATTCACCTCAATACTCAAAATCATAACAAAAACCACTTGCATGCATACCAAAGAAACTAGTTGTAATTCGTCATTTCAGCAGAAGAGATGCTCAACTTGAACACTTGTGTTTCTTCAATTCAATAAAGTGATGAATCAGCTATCAACTAAAGCAATCAAATATCATTCATGAATCATAAAGCAATCTGAAATAAAGCTATGAAAAACCAGTTCTAGATTAAACAAATTGCAGAAAATAAAACTAGTTAACAATGAAGTGTACTTAGCTTGGAATGGGGGCCCTCCACCCTTGCCTTGCACCCTTGAGAAGTGATATCAGAAGATTAAATCAATTACATATCCATAGCATTGAGCAGCAAAATGAGAATAGCACAAGTCTTCAAATTAATTCTTCAAATCAAAAGTATCACAGCATAAAAGTATCATAAGTCAATGTATGAGCCATCAAAGTTGTGGCTCTTAAATAAGGAGTCTCATGAAACAACCTGATCTACATTCACTCTAACAAACTTATCTACTCTAATCCATCTATTCAATTCGAATTCACTACCTTCATCCCAAGAAATATGACCAATATCATGGAATCCCAAAACTGCCCTATTTAGATGGGATTTCTGGATAACTAGTCATAATTAACTAGCTCCAAATAGGCCTAATAAAGCTCCTTTTGTTGGAACCAAGCATAGGTGGCTTGGTCCTAGTTCCCAAGCTTCACATTCATGTATCCCATTCGTTCTCAAGTGGCCAGCATCCATATTAACCATAGAGTGATTACGGGAATTTCTGAAATTGCCAAATTTGCACTTAAAATCAAACTTTTATAAAAACTTTAGAAATTGAAAAATTAAAGCTAAATACCTGAAAAGACATCAAATATACATCAAAATGGAATGAATGGAGTGAAAATAGATGATAAATAGATGGTTAGGTAAGTTTCTTAGAGCAAAATAAGACCAAAACTAAGGCCCAACAATGGACTCAAGCATAAACAACAAGGATCAACAATAATATATTGTGACAACACCTCAGCAATTGCACTATCCAAGAATAGTGTGTTTCATCAGAAGAGAAAGCATATTCATACTAGATATCACTTTATTAGAGAACATGCGAGCAATGGTGAAGTTCACTTGAAGCCTTGTAAATCTAGTGATCAATTGGCTGATATATTTACTAAGTCATTAGCACAAGATGTGTTTTTCATAGAAGAAACTTGGGTGTTGTAAGCCTAGCTGAGACATAGACCAGCATGCATGTTTGAGTTGTCATGAGTCATGTTTTAGTTTAGCAGTCATAATTAAGGGGGAGTGTTAAAATAATATAATTACACCTGCATGAGGAGTTGGCTAAACATAGAGAGTCAGTTAACTGACTGATTGAGTGGTTGAGTGTTTGAGTTTTGAGTCAAGTCAAGTTAAGTGATAGATGACTTTGAGTGTGTGGTTGCATGTCAAGATAGTTTAGGCAAGTATCTAGTTCGAAAAGGATAAATACCCTTCACCGGATTCTTTGTAAGCATCATGTTTTGTGTGATCAATAGAAGAGCAGCAACTCGTGTTTTATTTTTGAATTCATGCTTTGTCTCCTCCACCTTTCCAACCATAACCCTTCTCCATCAACATGTGAGTGCTAAAATACATGTGAAAGAATCCCATTGAAGAATGAGTTAAGAAGCTCAAACAAATTGAATTACATCTACTAAATTAGCAATTACTCAGAATATTACAAAATTTGTATGTGTCAAATACGCTAGATCTAGGTATCCTAAGGTTCCTTTCACTAAAGTAATAACATAAGAAGCCTCCCCATCAATTGTCATTCTTGAAAGGCCAAAATCGGTGAGTTTCCATTGAAATTCCTGTCTAGAAGAATATTGATTGTCTTGATATCCCTGTGAATTATCTTTGGCATGCAACCTATATGGAGGTATTCCAATCCTTCAAAATGAAATTGCAGGTGGATGAGATCATAAATATATTAATAGATAATGAGAATGAATTTTTATATCACAAAAGATTTATAATGAAATTACTTAAGAAGGAAAAGAGTTACCTTGGGCTGCATCTGAAGCTATTTGGAGCCTCGTTTTCCAATTTATTTGAGAATATTCTGCAATAGGACCTGGAAGGAAAATTAAAAGGCAAATAAGTTTTATCTACTTCGGCTATTTAATATTAGTATACACCAATTAGGAAATTAAATTTTCGATATTTGGCTATTTGAGATATAATGTACGGAAACTTAATCGAACATATTTACCATATAGGCAATCCGTTAAGGACCCTCTAGAGATGTGCTCATAGATAAGCATAAGTTCTCTTGATTCAATGCAGTATCCTAGTAATGACACCAAGTTCTTATGATGGACTCTAGAAAGAAGTTCAATCTGGTCATCAAGTGAAACATCGCATGAATTTTACTACAGATATATAATTTGAATTTTTTGTTAATACTAATGAGAGTAGATCGATTCCAAAAATTAAACCATATTATATTCTAATTTACCTCATTGAGGAACTCTTGAACTCCTTGTTTGGAGACGGCAGAGAGCACTTTGACCACTATATCTTCTCCTTGTTCCAATCTACCAAAGAAAACCGATCCAAAACCTCCTTGACCAATCTTGTGACTGAAGTTTTGTGTGGCTGTCGTTGTCTCTTCTAGAATAAAGGCACGATACTTTGTTGTATTGGGCACTATAACCATGGACTTACCTCCACTTTATCCATCAAAGTCTAATTAGGACACTTATAATAAGCGAGGTTAGATACAAATAATATGAATGCAAGTCTTATTACTAATTTATATTAATAAATATAAATACAAGTTTTATCACCAATTCTTACCTCTAAAATTTTTGTGTTTTAAATAGATTTAAATATAATCCCACCATTATTCAAGTTTTATCACCAATTCTTACCTCTAAAATTTTTGTGTTTTAAATAGATTTAAATATAATCCCACCATTATTGATCAGGTACTACCATGTGTCATGATATTCCTAACCTTGGTCAACGACATGCTTTGATTCCTCTTCCAAGCTCCTCGGCTTTTCCTTCTTGGATTTCTTGCGATACACGACAAGAATCACTATCAAGAATAAAATTATGACAAGGCTTCCGCTTAATGTTATCCTGAGGATGAGCCTCAGTTTGTCCTAGTTTGGCTTCGATGGGATACATAGGAGGGGGTTCTCGGAGTATTTGCAACACAACAAACGAACGACAATTCACCCAACTCGATTTAGTTTCATTTCTCTCCACAACATTCGTTTCATAACTAGTAGTAATGAATTTAAAGCTATTATGGACCAGAAAATCACATAATGCGAATCCGTGGGTGAACAAAACAAATACAAGCAATAACAAATACATTACGTGAGATTCAATGAAGGCCTGTAGTAAAGTTGCGCGGGAATTACGCCACTGAAGCTATTGTTGCCTATAAACCTGACAAGCTGTGGAGCTTTATAAACCCGTGACCATGACATTAAAAATTACTATACTTTTGTTAAAAGAACGAGAAGGGGCGTACAATTCAGTCAAGTTCTTGAGTTCAGAGAGGAAATCTGGAATGGTAGTGGTCAGATTGTTGTTTTGTAAATGTTTGCACAATAAGTGAATTGAATGAACGCCTTACTAAAATAATGATCAATCTTGGTTTTGTAAACAATGTATGGTTTATATTGAGAAGAATCTACTTACAGTCTCTCCAACATGGTTAAATTGGATAAATTAGGCAATTGTCCTGTCAGATTGTTGTTCTCTAGT
This sequence comes from Pinus taeda, assembly GCA_000404065.3. Classification (NCBI taxonomy): domain Eukaryota; kingdom Viridiplantae; phylum Streptophyta; class Pinopsida; order Pinales; family Pinaceae; genus Pinus; species Pinus taeda. The sequence continues at coordinate 30,067 of APFE030787363.1, forward strand.
AATCTGATAATGTGATCAATACGAATGGATGAGTGCAGGCACTTCCAGTGTGGTATTTGAAGACCAACTATGTTTCCTTCGTAAGCCATTAGCCACGAATGGATGTAGGTCATCAAGAAAACATCTAAACCAAGAGAGGTGTGCAAAAGTTGGACTTGGGAGAAAATTCAAAATAATCATTTTTTATCTTTTTTTTTATACAAAAATCTAGGTTGTTGATACACAAATAGAAGAGTAGAATTATACTTATAAGCTAACTAATGCAGTCAATTGTGCAATATTCTGAGGTATCAATCCTGTAAGATTCCTTCTAGACAAATTACTGGCAACAAAGAAAACTATTAAATTTTTTCAATTTCAACCGAAGTTAGTAATGTTGAAATTATAATTTCCCCTATGCGCGCGGGTCAGCAGTCAACGCACGCCGAAACCACCCAGCAGAAAACCATAAACCGCCGATAAGTCATTGCACCACCTTTTGGCTTAAAGCTGTTTCCGTGCGAGGAGCTCCGACGCGATTTGGTGCAAACACGTGGATTGCCGTGACATCATCACCTGACATTTTTCGGACGATAAAGTTCAGTCAACAACCCCTGTCCGATATGCATCTGATCAAGATGCATGCTCTCCGCCGTCCGATTCAAGGGAAAGTTCTCCGCCGTTTACATTGTCCAAAGTACATACGGGGGCCTGTTAAAAAATTAATGCAGCGTGGACCATACCTTATGGACCATATCTTATGTTAAATGCAATGACATGTTTTTGGTAAAGTTTTTAAAGTTTTCCTTACGGCGCGTTAATACGAAGTATGGAGGTAAAATCATAATGTATTTTTATTATTTTTTTTGGCATATGTTTTGAAAGAGCATTGACTCCATTTGAGTCATATTGTAATCGCACATGGGGAGGAGATGCATTGGGCTCGCAGCAGCCAATGAAAAACTATGGACTGTAATCCAATGTATATTGTATTACACACGGGGATTGTAATGTGAAGTGTGGATCACGCACGGGGAGGTGAAAGAAAACCTGAGTTCGCAGCGAAGAAAAACCAGGGGAATGCACAGATGTATAAATGAATTTTTGTCTTGGGTTGAAATGTAATGTCATGTATTTGACATGAAACGCAGGAGCATAAATTTTTGTTTGTAATTTGATGTAAGAAAAAGAATGCACAGCAGTGCAGGAGAAGGAGAAGTGAATGAAGAAAACCAGGAGGTAGTTTTGTTTTCAAAACCATGAATTGTTTCACACAGCAGTGAAAAGGTAAATTTGTAAATCCCTGTCATTTTTGTTTTCACACAGCAGTGAATGTAACTGAAATATTTACACACAGTGGTGTAAAATTTCAAAGGAGACAGAGTAATTTCTTTTGTAATGTTTTGGTGAATCCCTCTGAGTGAAAGAGGATGAATATGTCTCAGTGTTTTTATTTTAATGAATAGAAATCATTTTATGGTGGTGAAATACTCTGTTCAGTAAATTTTTTTAAGGCTTCCCTGTGCACAAAAGATCTTGGAGTAG